>LJJS01001529.1:4345-32535 GCA_001447215.1 Diaporthe aspalathi
TAGGCTACTAGGGCCTGCAGCACTCCCGGGAGACGGAACGTTACACAAAGTACATATTATAAATATAACAAATATTATTATTATAACACGTTTTTATTTATTTATATATTTAAATCTTATAATCCCTTTATTAAAACTAGCTTAAAAATATTACAATTAGATGCATAGAAGGACCGTGCAAGTCTGAGCACTGCATTGGCAAGCTTCGCCGTGCTAGGAATCCAACGGTATGTCGTGGCTGTGAGATACGGACTGCTAGGGTGACTTGCCACTTTCCACCATCGTGATGGCGCCAACCGGCCAATCCGGTGGGACCAAAAGATTTCGTCGCTCCCGAGAGGCGCGACGGGCTCCCACTGGCTTGCAGTAGACACGAGATTGGGGTTAGCTTCGAGCGCGTGCTTGACCTATGTTTGATATGTGCTCAAGTCCACACAGATGCTCAACCTCACGATAAAACAAGGATCTGTCCGAATCTACCTGGATTTCAGAAAGCCCAATGGGTCTGAAGTGGTTGTCTCCGGGTGCTTCAGACTCTCTTACGTTAAGAACGGGTCTGGGACGATAGACGAGATAGCTGCCATATAAAGTTTACGATGAATGAGTTAGCGAGGTAAGTGAACGCAATACAACATAATCGGAAGCTCATTCGATAGACCGCTCTTATGCTGTACTGCTTCATAGCATCTGCTCTGTTTCAGGCTAGAGATTCTATGACCGAAGCTGCCAGAATGACCGGATAGAAGAAACAATCTTGTTAACTCGTGTAACCTGCAGGTCTTAGTCCTTCACAGTCCGGGTCAAAAAAGATCGAGGGAGTCCCCGGAACACTTCTTTCATTGCACACGCCGCAGCTATCTCGTCCGAAGAAGACCATGGCTTTCCTATCTAGCCTCCGCCGTGACAAGACTCGCCTGCGGCGGCACGTATCGTTGGGGGCCACCGAGCTCATGCCCCGCGTCATGCAAATACTCTGTGTCGCCCACAGGGCTGTTCATCATCCACCGGAGGAGGAGGTAGGCATCAGGCGTCGGGCGCTTGGCCCGAAAGTCCAGGATTCTGGACTGCCGCACCACCAACTTGCCTGAGTTGGCGTCGAGGTACGCCTGCGTGATGCGCCCGTGCGTCTCGGACATGAAGGTGTAGATGATGATCTACCACAAAAGTGAGTAAGAGCAAGCAGGCAGAGTGGCTGGAACAGGTAACGGCGAGGCTTACTGGTTTCGTGTGGTGGGCGAGGTAGTCCTCGCGGCTTATCTGCCGCTTGGACATTTCCACCGCGGCGTGCAGCTCGCTGACGAGCATCTCGTCCGGCCCGCGGGCGACCTCCGAGTCCCCCATGACGACGGCGAGGTGTGGCTTGGCCGGGTCTCGGAGCTGCATCATGTCCAGGGGCGTGTAATCCCAGTCCATCTCCACATCGCGCTTGGGCATGCCGAAGGTGGTGTCGTTTGGTTCCAGGTGTAAGGCATCCCGCCACCCGTCGCTAGAGCGCATGGGTTAGGCTGGCGGCCTTTGTGTGGCTTTTGTGGCAGGGAAGGGTTGGTGGGTGGGTGGTGCTTACGTTCGAGCCTCGTGTGCTTGTCGGTCCTCCTCTTCTTCCCACCAGTCCTTATAATCCAGCTTTGTCTCTTGCATACTGTCGAGGCACCTCATGAACCATGTGAAACGGAAGACCGGATACTGGTCAGGTGTTGGTGGAATCCATTCGTCATCGTCCGGGTCGTCGACTTCCAGCGGAGCCGATCTCACAACGCCCATGGATTGGAGCTTGGCGTTGTTGATACCTCTTTTCCGCCTGGCGTGTCGCCCAAGGGCTCTGCCGATTTGGCACAATGCTTGATGTTGTGCCCTCGCCGATTGTTCTAGCTGGATGAGGTCCATGGTGAATGACGGCTTTTGCAGGTGGTGAAATGGGGAAGGATTGGGTAAGGGAGGGTGAGCCTGGATGTAAAGTGTTGTTGGCTGAAAAAGCGTGTTTGGGTGTGTTGCCACGACGACAGGGATACCGTGTTTGGTGGGGGCTCAAAGCTAAATTTGGGGCGACAGTGTCACCCAGTACCAATGGTGGCCCTAGTTAAAGCAGACTTGTGTGACTTGCTCCTGACGCATTACATAAATGGAATAATAAAACCAGAGGACACACGGTGTACTAGCACATTGTTTGTTTTATACCCAGCAGCGAATATGAGACTTCTAGCCAGCCAAGTCCACACACCTATACTACATCAACCAGCTCTGCGAATAGTCGGCAGAGCAGCAGGACTTCGAGCCAAGATCGGGCCAGCCTGGCCGGAAGCGAAACCCATAGTCAGGCTGGCTCGAGATCCGGCAGTATTCATCGGAGCGGAAGGCAAATTAACCGCCATCCTGTGAGCCAGTCGAGTACCAGGGCCTCCAGCTCATCGAGCATACAATCCCAGGAGGGTGGAAGGGAAGGTTCCCAGGATCCATTAACAGTCGCCCTGTCTCGGGTTCGAGGGCTTCGTTACCTGGACTGGCTGGCTGATCGTCTGCCGCTAAGCCTGGTGGACAGGTCCTCGAGAGCCGCTTCGGCGAAGAAGCTGATGGAGGCAAGGGTCGACGGGTACCTCTGCCGACGGGACTTCGTGCAGGGTTTAGGTCAGGATAACACCTTTCATTCCCGCTTCAACAAATACCCACTCGCCATCTTGGAAGCCAAACCCTTCACGAGGCTGTCTGCTCTTTCTGCTATCCGCTGGCAGGAAAGCGCCGAGATTGCCTCATGGGTCTCTGGGCTCGATGACGCTTATGAGCATGTCGGCTTGTTGCAGTCTTCTACGAGCGGGAGGAAAAGGTTAGTACCCATCCTCACATAATCTCTAGCGCCCGACCTTAGTCAGGAAGAGTCCCTGACATCGCATGCCGACTAAAGTTTTACTCCATACAGGCGACTCTTGATATCCTAAGACCGGCACGAGTTGTGGATTATCATTGCGGAGTATGGTGACGAATGGAAGCATTATATTAGAGGCAACAGGATCTCGAAACCTGCCGACTCGAGCCAACCTCAAGACGTCAAGGGCCTCGTGGGCTCAGAGGGCTTCGTGTCTCTGGTCCAGGACGCCGACCCCGAAATGTTCCAGGATATGATGGAGCGTGCAGGGCAGGGGCAAAACCAGCCAGGCAGTACGAAAACATCGAGGGGTCCCAGTCTTCAGTTGCCCGGCCCAGAGCACTTCTGCATCATGCAGCAGTGGGGCCCATACAAGACAGAGGTTGCAGCTCAAATGGATCTCTTCATACGGCGTGTGATTGCATTGCAAGTCGAGTTGTTGAGAAACTGGACTGTGAATCGGTTCCAACATCCAAATCCTCGATGAGCCCCGACATGCTAAGTAATTGCATGTGATGTCATCGCGCGAGGATCTCTTTGTTCAGTGTTAAGTAGATTACCTCCCGTTTTCGCCATGGAGGAAATGGCTTGCGCTTGCTTTGAACCATAGAACATGAAATTGGATATCGGCACCTGCAGAATTGGATGATCCCTGTAACTAGGTAGTATCACTGGCGTCACAATTAAACACAACCAAAAGTATCGCCAACTGAAAGGCCTGAAATAAACAATACACACATAACCGGCAGGACAAAGCTAAGGCTAACTTGCGTTTTATACCGGATACAGATACATGACCTCCAGGTATAGATATCGGTACGACTTGTCGGCTCTGTTGGTGTTGGGACTCCTCACGTAGATCTGGTTTGGGCGGGACTCAATGTTACGGTATCCACCCTCATCAACCCGCTAGATTTGCGCATAGTTACGCATCACTTACAGCTCATAGCTACATAGTTCTCTGACCTTTGCGCAATAACAATTTATGTCCTCGCATCCCTAGCCAACCTGTAACACTCAGCCTCGTCTTCAATGTAGGGCCACCTTCACGAGATTAGATTACCAAGGGACAGGCAGCGGTGGCGCCTACCACTTCAGCTGCGGCTTTCGAGCCCCAAGCAGGCCTTGTTGTCACTTCAGACGACTAGACAGGTAGACGGACTACCTTGGCTTCCACCTCAGGCAGACAGACCTCCAATACCGGTGGCCTGACTGTGTAGAACATTGCCAATGGTGCTGCAATGGAGTATGAAACTAACTGCCCCGGCCGATGAGTAGTGGGAATTTATGGCTCTTGTTAATAATTGAGATTCTCTTGGGAAATGTTAGTTATCCTAGTTTACTATTCGCGGTTCAATAACATAACCGAGTAAATGTTCATGTTATCGTCCCTCACATACTTGACTTGTTGTTTCTCATAGCCTTGGGGAAAACAACCCTGCAGTATTGCATCCACAGCTGCCGTGCTCTGTAGAACCCTCCCATCTCTCTTCTCATGTTGAGTTGCGCTACCACATTGAATAGTATATTCATTCGTATTCGCCCAGCAATGAGCTGCATTTCTTTGGACGATTTCTCATAGCTATCTGTACTCCTGGATGAAATGATTTTGCCGATCTAGCACGCTGAGTAGTGGCAAATGACAATGGGACGTGACGAAAATGATCAATTTCACATGCGACTGAACAATGGAGCAGCGACATTTCATCTTGTCAACGAACCTGGGGAGCTCCAGGCTTCTCCCCAATGATAAAGTGCGTATTCCGAATGACGCACGCCATCATATCACCACGTTAGTCTACAATTGAAACGCCCTTTACATGTAGTGACCCCAAATCGTGTTCTATAGCCTGCGTGGTCACTAGCTAACTGATGTCGCCTCACTCTCTTTCTCTAGGGCTAGCTTGCACAGGATAGTGCTGGAGCGAGTCAGCAAAATTGCAAATGGGGTGTTCAAACAGGGGACGGGGACATACGAGACCATAAGTGTCCTTAAAAGAACCACCAATCAATCTTAAGTTCTCTTCGTTGTTATCGGGATACTCATCATCGGTCCAAACCTCCATGATTCCGTGGTGAGCCAGGAAGCGGTACTGATGAGCCGGATATCCGTGCTGCCTGACAAACTTCAGGACGACTTCGGCGTTCTCTCGGCGGGCTGGGTTTTTTTCTTCCTTGATTTGCTTTTCAACTAAGTCGATATACCCCTGCCAGATACTATGATCGGCCTTGGACGTGCCAGTAACGGCTGGGGACGATTCATTTCCACTATCAGTGGCCTTGTCTGTTGCTGCGGGGATAGGTTGATCTGAAGACATTGGTAGATTGGTTGACATTCTGATTCGATGAAGGAAATTGAAGTGACTGAGATGTTGAGGCAGGTTGGCTCGATCTCAAATAGAAGTGGTCAAAAAGTTGGCAACATGCAAATTATGCAGAGTCAAGGTTGACCTCACAAGTTTTGAATTAGAGAACGGGTTCTTAGGCTGGCTCCTGGAGGACAGGGCAGAGGGCATAGGCTTTATATAATGGGATGATAGGTCATAGGGCGATTAGGTAACCCATTGGGCACAACCAATCTGCAGCGATTCGCCTACCTGTGCCGTGCAATAACACCGCGCTAAATCAGCCAACCGTGTGCTGGGCTAAAAATATCCATGCCTGAGTCTGAGGAACATGCGGGTGACCGAATCAAGAGCGCATCAAGCGGATTTTCGCATGTCTGATGGCTGTTGGCGGCACAGCAAGTCTCTACGCTGAATTGCGCCGTGTAGCTTGAGGTGTTGGTTGCGATTGTTGTTATTAATAACAGCTGCACAGGTGCCCAGGTGGGCCAGGCGCCGTGCCACTGTCGCCCCCTGCCAAATGCTTCAAGGCCCAAATCTATTACTTGGCCAACAACCGGACAAAGTCTGGTCACACCTGCCTGGGCGCCACAGCTGGGTCCCTCAGCTGGGTCTGAGATCCCAACTGTATGATCAAATGACCTCATTCCATCTTGTTTTTTATGCCTAGATGACTGTCTGCCAGAACATGGCGGAATTGCAATCTGTGTATTTTGCGCACCACCACCTGCACATCGCATCCCGTACAAGATCAATAATGCCAGACCTCTTCTATTTCTATGATAGACCCTTGAAGAGACCGCCACTGCATCGAGATCCGGGCCAACAGTGACAACATCTAATTTTGGCATTGAATGTCCCCACAGTTGGGTCCCCACACCTTCACAACTTAGAATGGATTCTCTGGCCACGTCTAGCGAGCCGGCCGCGGTGTCCTCAGCCAAGCTGCTATTATTAGTCGAGCAGTTGACCTCTGTCGAGACCAGTGGATATGTGTTGGCTTGCGCCTCTAACAAGAGCAGGAAATGGGGATTCGAGGCTGGGAAACGCTGGCACTGATGCACTATAAAAGATCGCTGTCCGCTCATCCAGGAGGACTGAACATTATCAGCAACAGTTTATTGCATGTTACCACCTCTACTTCATTGTTTGTCTGAATTCTTTGAACACAATTTTTCTTCCCGTGATCACCTTTAGGGAATATCTTCCACTCAAGCCCGTCCACACTTCGAAGAAGCAAGCCAGCTACCTCATAAATCCCACAGATTCTCATTGAACTCTACCGTCAGAGAATCGACTCAAAGTAGTCCGTCTAGCAAGATGTCTAAGCCAGCCGCAAACATCTCTTCCTCGTTGGCCAAGCATCAAAAGGAGGTCCGAGATCAGAATATGAAAGAACTCATCGCAGCAATCGAGAGGGACTACAACCTTTCGAAGAATGCGGCCAAGAAGAAGAATATCGAAGCTTGTCTGAAGAAGGCCAAGGAGCCGGGAGCCTATCTGACTGGATTTGAAGTCCTTTACGCCTTTGACCAGCAGCAAGCGCACATTGTCAAGGATGATACATACCTGAAGGTATTCGAGAAGTTGACCGGTCAGAACAAGCAGCTGTTGTATTCCAGAGTAAGTTTTGCGTTGCCAAATCCATTTTCCATTTTTGGTTAGTGTTATCTAACCCTGTTTTCACGATGTAGCGCGGCACGGTTGAACAGATGACGGCTGGCGGCTCAACACCAAAGGCCCCACCAAAGAAAACTCAGGTATTTCATCTTGTTATTGGGACATAAAAAGCGAGCAGAATCTTACTCTCTTCGTTAGCCCAAAGGTCCCAATAGGGAGCAGATGATGCAAGTAGCCACATACCTGACGCTGGAGCCAAGGCTTGACGGGATGGGGATGACGACAATGCACCAGGTGAGTTTTGCACTCATATCGAGGCCCTGCCTGAGCCGAGGATCATGTTGACTTTGTCCAGATCTATGCCACGGTTCGGCTTCCCCCAAGATGGATAATCGAGGGGCTGGAACCCGCAAAGGTTGAGGCTGCAAAGAAAGGTGCAAACTTCAAGGTTGCTTTCGATACCGGTTCATCATTGCAGACACTCCCAAAAAGTGTGTGGGAAGCCATTGCCGGCGTGAACGGCGCATCTTATGGCGGCCCAGTAGACCCCGGTCGCATCATGGGAGTTACTGGCATGGAACACAGACCATTCGTCAATGTCGAGATCGCATACTTCCGCGACAGTGATTGCAAGGTGCAATTAGGGCCGTGGAGAGAGATCACAGCATGCTACAGTTCGACCGACTACGCACACCCTCTTAGTGGGAAAGAAATCTACGACGACTTCGGCTTCATTTTGCCGAAGAACAATGGAGCCCTGATCATGGGCACTAATAAGCCTGCTTTAATTTGGGAATATCTTATGAAGAGCAAGGAGATCGAAGACTTTCGGCAGGTACAGCAGTGGGCTGCCGCCATGGTTGAGGCCGGGGCACCTTAGGGTCGTGATGGGCGGCACAGGAGGTGAACACATTAAGGCACTGGCGGCCATCTGTATCCATGTTCAAAGACTGTTTGTCTTATCCTCTCTCATTTACAATGTACCTACATAGACTGTTTGTATCCTTTGAGTTTCTCTACTAAGTTTCATGTTATACACCTCAAGGTTCGAGTTGTGGTTGGTGATGTTGAGTTTCCGTCCGATATACGACACTCGCTCCTCCATCGTTATGACAGCTTTGACTAGGTCCTGAATGACCTGGACTTTTCATGGGCCCGCGGTATTTGTTTCGTGGGTCCAGATTTGCCAATAGAAAAGGCACAACAAAATTTAACGTTTGTAACCGCGAGGGAGGTGTACTCATTTTCTTGCTACAGGCATTCGTCAGTTAATTTCAAAGATTTCACCCTAACCACATGCTTCGCATACTAATGGAGCAAGACGCCGCGACTCTCATACCACCGGCAGATTTTGCGCCCCCACTCAAGGAGAGAAGTTCACGATCTAAAGAGACATCTCTTTGCCGGTGCGTGCGTTTCCGATTGCTCGCTAATTGACAGCAGAAGCTGATTTATTTCCAGTGTTGGAGTGACTGGCCCCGTCAATTGTGACGTCTCCACCCGACCTCTTGAGAACGCGACTTGACACGCCTCCAGCCCTCACCATATCTGACGCATGTCTTGACTACAGTTTCGTCACGTCCGCGAAACCTTGCTTGTCCTCAACACTATTCGTCACACGCAGAAGGTTGGCGAGGGCTGTTTCGAGGTCTTGGGCCAAGCCTTTCTGGACGTTGTTCCTGCGACTAACTTACTGTCAAGTTCTAACTACGTGTGCGGAAACCGCAGGAGGTTTGGAGTGCAGCTGTCAGGCTATGGGCAAGATTTATCGCTGGTCCACGTGAGGAGCCAGTAATCCTGGCTGGCAGATAAACCAGCGAACCGCAAGCGCAGGAGTTGAAGCTAACACCCGGAGTCCACATGGTGTCCACTTGGTACGATGATGGACGATCCGGGTAAGTTAGCCGCCATCTCTGCCACGAGCACCGTCCCCGACCTGGTCAGCTAAAGTAGGCAGCTAGCTGTATAAAATGATAGAGATGAGCTCCTCGGCGTCATCACAGACGGCTTAGCACAGCCCCGCAGCCCCATGGTGCTCTCCCGGCATGGCGGCGGACCTGAGCTCCGAGGGTCCTGGCGACGCCTATCTCGACCTCGTGGCTGTTCTAAGTCCGGATCTGCCGCAGGTTGCTTGCCGTCACCGTCAGTTTGGCACTCGTGCTCGAGTATGTGGTCGAGTTTCTGCGTTTGAGTCCGCCTGCCCCTTGTTCATAGACGTTTTGTCCTCGCATCAGAGCGCTTCGCCGTGATCACTTATTGTTGTAGCCGCATAGCTGAGGTGGAACTTTCGGTGCCTTTCAGGCAGCATTTGGACCCACAACAGCTTTGGTGATTGGCTCGGAGGGACCTTGCCAAACATTGAACGCTTGGACCATGCGCTCGCCGAGCTTACCTTACCATTCATTCGGCTCCACCCCTCCCGCCCTTCAATGCCTCCATCACGATCCGTTATTGTCACTTGACGCGCCATTCGACTTCTTCGAGGCATGAGCTGTCTCCAGCACGCTGTCCCGCAGCGCAGGGATAAGAGGGTGCGCGTAACCATGCGTTGTCATTGCAGTGTGGTGTGGAGGTCTGAGACGCTAGACTTGATCCCCTCTCGACACCAGAACACATAAGATCCACCACATTCCCTCAACTTCATTCTTAACATGGCCCAGACAGCCGCCCAGGACGGGCGCATTCCGCCAGGATATCAAGGTTTGTTTCATGAACCATCTGGGTCGTCGCGACTGACGGTAAATAGCCCAAAAGCTTGGTGCTTCGATGGCCAGACCTCCATGTCCCAAGACACATCGTTTATCACCACCACCAACCCAGAAGACTGCCCCCGTTCACGGCCCAGGCCGAAAGAGAGGAAACCAAGACACTTACGATTCCCCTCCGCCTCCGAAACGACTACGAGCAGCTGTCCGTGACAGGTTGACGGCCGCGGACAATAAAGACCTCACTTGCCCCATCGAGTTCTGGATCAGAGAAGGATCTTGGCCACACGATTACGTCCAGCCCGAATTGGAGCACGCGCTGGCGCGTCGGCGATCGTCGAATCCACTTCGTCGTAGGCGATCAGGGTCTGCGACATCCACCACGCCGAGCGACCAGAAACCGCGCGAGGAGAAGAGTGCGCCATATCGAGACCTGCGGTACGAGACCTGGCTCAACATCAAGGGTGTTTACATGGAGACATCAGAACTGGGCGTTTCAGATGAAAGCAAGCTCATCTGCCGAACTCTCTTGCAAGGCGAACAACCAATCCCTCCAGGCTCCATATTTGGCAGCACCGTATTCGAGCGAGCCTGCAACAATTTACAAAAAGCAAACGAAGCCAGGGTCATCCAAGACATCTCGAGGCTATTGGTCCCATCAGCGGAAACACTGGCGCTATACACGCAGCAGTTGAAGATACTCAAGGAGAGTGTTAATGAGGGTTGGAATGACTCAATTCCCTTAACTGGAACTCGCCCACAGCCGGACTATTCCGTCGGGTTTCGGAGAGAGGCATTCACCAAAGATCAGCTCACTAAATTATCGCCGTTTATCGGTGATTTTATCAGCGGCGACTTATCTCTCTTTATGGCTACGTACCACATGTACTTCCCGTTTCTGGCCTGTGAAGCGAAATATGGCGCTGCTGCGCTAGATATCGCTGATCGCCAGAATGCTCACAGCGTAACCCTTGCGGTACGTCGTGTTGTTGAGCTATTCCGTCTTGTGAAGCGTGAGGAGGAGGTCCATCGGCAGATCCTTGCCTGGTCCGTCTCGCATGACCATCGCTCGGTACGAATCTACGGCTACTACCCAGTGATCGATGGCAAGGGCAAGGACACGGAGTATTATCGTCACCCGGTTCACACATTCGACTTCACAGCACTCGACGGTAAAGAAAAGTGGACTTCATACCAGTTTGCGAAGAACATCTACGACGTGTGGATGCCTGATCACTTCGAGAAGATCTGCTCGGCGATCGATCAGTTGCCATTGAAGTTAGACTTTAACGTGCCGGCGCTTTCCGAGTCGACTAGCCTCTCCCAGGGCCTAGAGAGTCATCACCTGACGCAGTCGGAGGCTGACTCCGCCTCGCTACTTGCGGATAACGATGACCAATCCACCCGCGACGGCCAGATAGCAACCCCGCCTACTTCATTTTCGAAACCAGCTGCGAAGAGGAGGAGGGGTCCAGACAAGAGACCATAGTGTTATTCTAAACAGCCACCGTCATTGTCAATAACGAGACTCAACCTGGTTTCGTTTGCATATGCTTCGATGATGCTGTAAAACTCGGATACGTGTTCCTTCGTGCCGTCCTGGAGGCTGATCAGGTTGGATAGGCATCGAAGGGACGGGGGGCCAAGCTTTGGGGTTGGTCCTGAGTGTGAGGCGTGATGGACTTGGACCAATGGCGCAGACGGTGGCCCGCAATGGGGACCAGCCCGCAATGGGGACCAGCCCGAACTCCACATCCCAGAATCGGACGGGCATGGTGCGATCGATGCTCAAGAGTTTGTGTGCAAAAGGCGGGCGGAATCCGAGCCACCCACGCTATGATGGAAATAAGACATGTTCGAAAACAAAGACAATACATTCTCGGAAAGATTTCGATGACATAGGCAGCGAGAGTGTTATCTGGTGTTGGTGTCAGTATCACCCGTCATGTTCGCTTCGCCGGCCTTGTCGGCATCGCCAGTCTTAGAGATGCCTAAAACAGCCCAAAGATACCCCGGCCAGAAATGGTCCCTAGAGTATTGGGCAAGAAGCTGAATGGCGTAGATGATCCGATAGATGCCGAGCACATTTCTCGTTGTTCCCATAGGAACCTCGCGCCAAAGAATCTGGACGACGTCAGCATGGGGCGAAAAAGATGATGTAAAAAAAAAACACCAGACGCCAGGGTACGAACCGTTCTCTGGCCCTCTTTCATGGCGGCCGCGAAAGACCATTCGTGACCACGCACGAAGATGGCGGGCAGATGGCCAAGCTGGCCGAGAACCTCATAACAGCGTTCCTGATGAGTGTGGGGTGGCTCGCCATTCGCAGCAAGACGCATCTGAACAAGCTCCTCCAGATGCCGCCACTGGGCGGCCTGCCACACCCCAACCTGCAATGTCTGTTCCTGCTCGCCCTCAGCCGAACGCTTGGTCTCGATGCTGACAGAGATGAAATCTCGCAAGAGCGCGTCGTGGCCGGTGTGGTTGATGGAGCCGCCGGCGAGCTTGGTCCGCAGGAGGTCGATTGCCCCAAGCGCGCGGGCATGCTCGGGACCAGCCTGGCGGGGGCAGAGGGTGATGCAAAAGCCGACCATGTGCGCTGGCCAGGATGTATACGGGGGGGTCCGGTAGGCGGGGAGGGGCCTTGCGTGCGTGCTTGCGAGGCCCGCGAGGTTCAGCAAGGGGAAGGGATGGATGGTCAACCTGTCGGTGGTAAAACTCACCACGAGTCAAAGTCAACGAGCTGCTTCTTACGGCCGCCGGCGCCGTGGAGTGCCAGCTTGAGCAGGGGGAAGTGGACGCCGCAGTTCCATGCGTGTTCCGTGTGCGCCAGCCCCTGGCATCGCACCGCCTCCTGGAGAAGGTCAAGGACATCACCTACGGGCGGTGTAGGCCCCAACATGTCTCTCTGGCCGGAATCGTCAAAGGCGGCATTACCTATGCGGGGAACTCTGCCGTGTTTCGCGTCCTTGTGGAAGGCAGCACGCATTGCCCCTGGTAGTAATCCCTCGTTGTTTGCCAAGTATTCCATCTTGTCGAACATATCCGAGGCCGGGCCGGCAGGAGGTGTCTGGACACCTGTGGCGAACTCTCTTACTTCGAGAGGCGTGTCAGCGATGCTCACGGCTGCAAGCTTTTTGGTGGGGGGTGATCGGCCGGAAACATCAGACTGTGAGTCGTGGTCACTGGCAGAGGGTGTGCGGGTGCCGAGAGAAGCTCTGTGGGTATCGAGCATGCGTCTGTCCTGTGCAGGTGTGGCCCCGAGATCCTGTGGCAATGAGTCGTTGGTTGGACTGCCCGGCGCGTTCCAGTGGTGAAGCTGCTTGTGCTGATCCGGGGATTTCTCGGCGGCGGTGTGATGGACATCAGCTTGGTGAATATATTACGGGCAGGCGTCATCGGGGATCTGCATCAGCCAGGACGTGATATCGGTAGGCCGTCCTGGGCTCGAGGAGAAGCAATGCATTGCAGGTCGTGGGTGGCATGTCGCTTCAGGTCCACGACGAGCTCCGGTCACGATACACCACACCGTCTAGAGTCTTAACAACTGGGCCGGTGTTCAAGGCGTTCCAGCTGCGTAGGTTGGCTGGGGGACGCCACCACTGCAGGCACTTGCGCTGTTGTGATTGGCAGCTGAAGATGTGGAGTCTTATACAAAACCTTGGTTCAATGCCATGCAACCCATTCAATCGATTCAGCTTGCTTATACCAAGTTCGTTTCATTTCATTAAGCCAGGTAAGACCTACCGACCTCATGCTCAACTGATTACGAACCCCACAGTCATGAGTCAATACTTAACTAATATATATCTATATGGAGGTCTCCAAGCCAGGCTTCAAGTGCAGGAGCATAAGAATCCACGATCCAACCACGCAAGTAACACAATGATGCAAAAAGCTTGTATATCTCATCAATGGATTCCGTTGAGCCTATCTTGACAGGCCCTATGATGTCCTACACAAGAAGTTAGTTGGCCCCTGTTTGGGATTCATGCTTGCTGAAATACTACTCACAATGCGATTCCGACGATCCACGGCAAAATGCAGGGTCCAGTTATGATCAAATACCGATATCGCAGGAATGGGAGGTATGAGGCCCATCGGCGGAGGCCGGTCAGGGTCAGAGAGGGTAGAAGTCGGCGATGAAACGCGGCGATCATGAAGCCCAGCTGGACGAGAGGGTCTTTGTGCCCGGTTGTTGATTTGGTCTCGATGGCTACGGCCACGGGATCCCGCAGCAGCGGGGCGTATGCTGTTGGGTTGATGGACTGCGAGGGCTCTGGGATATTTCTGACCTCGGCGGCATCCATTGCCCTAAGGGCTAGACCCTGCAGGGCGCGGTTGATGGCCCGGCGCAAAGGTGTTTCTTGAGTTGGGGAGATGACAAGTGTAAAGTCGACCTTCTTAGAGCCGAATCTGCTGTGGACGTGACTGTCTGCCAGCACAAGGGGCTCGGTACGGAAGACATCGTCGTCGTGGTAGGCATCGTCGGTCGAAGCAGAGGAGACGGAGGAGGCCGTGACTGAGCACGCAGGAACTGAGCCCGCGCCGGCCGTGGCCTCGGCCCAGAGCCGGGGAATGCAGTCGCCGGTGATCGTAGCCGCCGAGATGTTCTCGGCCCGGACCCGCGCGACCTCACCAAGCTCTCGCTTGAGGTCGCCACAGGCTAGATCCAGCAGGGGCTGGTGGACTTTGCAGTTCCACGCCGGCTCGCTGCGGCCAAGCTGAGCTGACTCGGCGGCCACGAGCTGAATGGATACGAGCTTGTCGAGCTGTGCGAGGAGCGTTGCTCTCTGCTCGGCCTCGCTCTCGCCGGCCTGCGACTCGGGTTCAAAAAACCACGCGTCTGTGACCAAGTCGGCATCGCTTCCACAAGCGCGAAGGAACTCCTCCTTTATAGGCACCGGTATGAAACCTGAGTTCATCCTCTGCCTGATGTTCCAATAGAGGTCGTATATGTCCTCAGGCAGAAGATCCCTAGCGTTATTACCAAGCGTGACAACCTGAACAGGTTTTTGCAGTTGTTGAAGGCTGCTGACGGACTTGATGGGACTTGCGTTGCGGCTGCGTGTTCTTCGTCTGGGGCGCATAATCGGTCGATGGGGCATGCTCTTCGAACCGATGGATGCTGCTGCTGAAGTCCTGTCTAGTATGTCTACGGTCGCTTCTGTCTCACCTACGCGCCTCTTATTCTTTGGAGACGCTATTCCGCCTGTGCTATCACTATAGTTTTTACCACCGCAGGCGCCGTCACCCTTTCTCGCATCGGACCTCGTTTCCGGTCGGAGGGGCAGCCAGTTCTGGCCTCCGGT
The DNA here is from genome assembly GCA_001447215.1 of Diaporthe aspalathi. Classification (NCBI taxonomy): domain Eukaryota; kingdom Fungi; phylum Ascomycota; class Sordariomycetes; order Diaporthales; family Diaporthaceae; genus Diaporthe; species Diaporthe aspalathi. Next base: position 19,185 of record LJJS01001529.1, read on the forward strand.
GTTCGAGGGTGGAGTAGTCGTCTGCAATATGCCCGGCGGGCATGTAGCCTCATACTTCCGGCAGCTCAGACAACCTGAGCTGCAGGGTGAATGTTTCTTTCGTTCGCTCTGGCGTCTGGCCCTGTCGCCCTGGTGTCCGGCTTGTTCTGAAGTCGTGGAGGCGGAGCTAGGGTTGAAATCTTGGGTGATGGAGGCAAGCCACTCCGTGATATACTGGTACTGGGAGGGCATGGGCTAGTCGTTGGATATGCCAGGTTTTAATCGGCCAGTATGGTAATGCTTGAAGGTTGAGGTGTTGAGAGGCATATTGCCAATTCTGAGGTAACAAAGTCGGAGCCAACGTCCGCCCACCCATGATCTCGGGACCGCCCACCCAGCTCAAAGCGTGCACCCACCCATACAAGCAATTTTGCGTGCAGCCTACTATAAAGTCTTATACCCCAAAGCTCCTTAACACGCCCCAAAGCCTTTTTAACGCGCTCTAAAGCTCCCCAAGGGTCCTTAATGCGCCGAGGCAGGGCCCTCCCTCTCAAAGTGCCCTCCCACGTGCCCTCCCACGTGCCCTCTCGCGCCCTCTCGAATTGCAAAGGAAGGGCCCTCTCGCGCCCTCTCGAATTAAAATAAAAGTGCCCTCTCGAAGTGCCCTCTCAAAGTGCCCTCTCGAAAAAAAATTGTTAAGGTATGTTGCGGGGGGCTTATTTCCTATTTCGTAAATACTGAAAATTCTTAACAATTTCCTTAAAAATGCTTATACTAGGTGGGCGCACGCTTTCGAGCTGGGTGGGCGGTCCCGAGATCATGGGTGGGTCCAAAGTCGGCTGCAGATGTCATATTCAGATGGTGGGTGTCGTTGGTTGGTTACCCGAGTAACGGTCTGTCATCAGCCCCTGTACAATGTCCACATTAACCCTTCCCAGTAGTTCTCTACGGTCCAGGCGAGCATCAAACAGGTCAAAGACTACATTGAAGAAGTCGGACGCGAGCTTCGCGCTGAGATTAAAGATGTCAAGAAGAGCTACCGCGAGGCAAATACCACGTTAAGGACGGAGCTCAGGATTGAAACCAGTAGAGCGCTTTCAATCCTTGCCCCCGATTTAATATAAAAGCACGCAAGCATGTCGAGCCAGATCTCAGACTTGCGCAAAGGAATCTTACAGTCTTTGAAATCCCCCCAACGAAACCAAAGGAAATACTTTGCTGTGTGGCATCACTCTAGCCAACCATCAAATATATCACTTGCGAGCGACCCAAAGCACTCGTCATATTTGAAGCTGCAGACAACGGCTCATTTGGAATGTAGTAATGGAGAGAGTGGTTCCCTTCTCAACGCCTTAATACTCAGGCATTTTCTGGTATCGCATTGATATCTTCATCTAACTTATGGACAGTATTGCGGTGCCACTGTCTCGCTGTCCACTGTTCGAAGGTCTCCTCACATATGCCACAATGAATTGGAACCTGGATTAGAAATATTAGTTAGTGTGGTAGCACAAAAGCGACGACAGCTTAGTAAAGTCCTCAATGAAGAAAAAGACCGGGTTATAAGTACCTTGTGGCGCTCACGCAGTTCTGGTGGTACTGGACCCTCGTGACCACCAGTGGTAACAATGTAAAAGCCCATTTGACCCTCCAGCTCATCTAACGCATGTAGGCTGGAGCTGCAAGCTAAAATCTCATGTCTTAGCTGCTCGAATCCGTGTGGTACCTCTTTTCCAAAATCGTCAGGCATCTGCCGTTGCCCATAGACAAAGATGTGACTATATGCCACATGAACCCATGGCGAGCGGTCATGAGGATAAACTAATGGGATAACAACAAGGATACCACTGGTGTCACTGCTGCTATTAATAGCAGCTATCCAGGCACGGAGGATTTTAGACATCTTGTCCGAGGCAGCTCCGGTTTTGTCGTATTCATAATCTGGCGGGTCTCTGCCGTTCTCCGTTCCGTTGTTGTAGCCATGCAGGGCAAGGAACTTATCAAGGGTCTGGGGGCGGACTCTGAAGCCTCGGAGAGCGGTGATGAGGTTCTGGGTAGACATGACCATGCTAGCTTGTGCTGTATGTGCTGTGTGCTTTCGGTTTGGGGAAGCAAAGTGTGTTCTGAAGGAGAGGTGCCTTCGCCATTTAAAATGGTCTTGGTGGAAGAAGATGTGGGGCAACACCACGCAGGCAACAAGCACTAAAAAATGTACTTGCGTTGCAGCCTGCGGCACGGGCAAGCCCGCCGACCAGCAGCATTACAGAGGTCACTCATAGTTACCCTCCGCCTCACCTCTACTGGCACCGTCGTATCTTTTCTAAGAGTGAAGTCGCTCAAGCGGTGACCAACCGGCTGTCCTCCCTTCAACGTCAGCAACTAGTTATTCTGAACTCGTTGTAAGACATTCTTGGATCCAGGTATATCAAGATAGTCCAACACGCCCGGCAAAGCCTATGTTTGTGGGGACACTTTCTATATATCTCGTCTTCTAGACAATGTTTTCTTGGTTATGGTACGTGGGTAGAGGGTCTGCATGGTGCAGCACGCTGAACTCAGCACCCGAGGCCCGTGGCTCGCGCGACCATCCCGAATGACCTTCGCCGGCAACGGTACTTGATGAAGAACTATGAATCGAGGGATGCGAGGGGCCAGTGATGCTAGCAGCCGCCTGCACAAGACTGAACTGAGAAAATTCGACGGTTAACCTTCCCGAGGGCACCGTGAATGGAAGATACTCAGGTGAGTTCGGTTCGAGCATGGTACCCTCAAGGTCAGCCAAAGTGTCGAGAAAGGTGCCCCACCTATTTTGGAGTATCTCGGATCTAATATGATTTGGCCTCTCCCGAGCCAGAGTCATGGCTCGTTGCCTTCTCAACTGCATACCACGTTTCCTGTTGGTGCTTTGCCTCTGTTTAGTCCACAAAGACCGGAAGGAGAAGACACAGGCAACGGTGAAGGCTGTGCGGATCAGTATGTCAGCAACTAGGCGAGAAACTCAGGGGTTGAAAAGGACGAGTCCACTCACAAACAATGAGCTCGATGAAGAACCAAAATACCATCCATGACGGGTCCAATCCCTTGTGACTGGCGTCCTCTCCAGATCGAAACACACCGAAGAAGATACTTCCACGGCCAATTGTGACGGCTATAGTGAGCACGACTAGCGAGAATAAACCAGACAGCAAAATCTTCCGGCGTAATGAAATCCTTACGTTCCACAAGATGGAGACCGGAAACACTACGACTACGTAGTCACCTAGAGTTAGTATGACGGAATATCTGCCCGAGAACACTCGCACTGAAGGATTTCCTTAGGGCCATGCAGTTACTGATTAAGTCTGACAAGACGTCGACAGCGACATTGGCCGTATAAATAGAGTAGATATAATCCATCCTTGATGACTTCGAGCAATCCTTGTTCATCCCGGCCCCATATGCAAACATACAATCGTAAGGAAGAATGCCAAGTAGTGTTATGCCGCAGGCGACAATGGCTACCATGGCAATCCTCCAGAAGTTCGCATAGGCCCGCACTTGGTGGCCAATACGTTGGAAGAAGAACATGAAATTCATCTTCATGATCCATATCACCAACGTGCTCAGCACAACTGCAGCGCCCTCGGCGCGCCATGCAGCAGTAAAGCGACTCATATACTCTGCCGGGGCCATGCCGAGGGTTTCTGGAGGCAGGGACATCTTGTAGATGTCTGCTAAGTATGTATGAAGAACAGCAGTGATGGCGATGACGATCGACAGCGCAAGAAGCATCAGATAATCTTCACTGAGCAGACGTCGGACTACAGAGTCATAATTAGCAGCTGAAAATAACGGGGTTAGGCATTAAAAAAAACGTAGGTGGATCGGAGGATTCCTTATCCACCGGTGCCAGGACGCATGATTCAGAACACCACATGCCTCTCTCAAAGTTGTGCACTGAGACTGGCGAGAGAAAGAAGTCATGCACTTGAAAGGAAGATGAGTCGAACGGGGCTTACAGCAGATGATCCTGATGATCAAGCGCAGGGCGAATGTGGTAATGCAGAGACCCAGTCCGAACCAAATCACAATCTGGTCGTTGGTCCGATATCAGCAAGCTGATCGCGTTCTGAGCGACTGGTGAGAGTATTGCTGTCCACCAACCTTACCCTGAAAGCATGCTCTGGTACCAAGTCATTGATGGTGGTCGATTGAGAAACCATCGTGAACTCGTCCGGCAAAATTCTGTAACACGCAGGTGAGGGGCACCTGGGCTACCTGTGTTGTAGAGACAGCAAAAGATTTCAGCAGTATTTCCTTGTGGGATAGAAAGGACGTAGTCTTTTATGTATTTTCCTCTACAAGGCAAACAGCATTGGTCTCCCTTTCTCCGTCTTTAATTGAACTACACGGAATCTGTCATGTACCACCTGCCCAGGTGAATCGGATGACGTGCGCCTCACACCGCTGCGGTCGGACGAGCAATTGAATCGTGGGGGCCACTGCGGACTTCGCCAACTGTTGTGTAGCGCTGCGTCTTCGTTGTTGAGTACTATTATTATATCACTGCATCTCAACTGCACGCCAGCCGGCTGAGATGTTTCAGTTTGTTTGCACATTCGATTTCCGATTGGATAGGCACCCTCAAGGCTTACACAGTGCTCGATGACGCATATGGTCTTGGATATCGCACCTGTTAGTCTGTGTATCCGTCAGCGCAGACTGTCAGATATTCATGTACATCCGACCCCAACTCCCGTGAATTAAGCGGGAGCTTCGCCAGGTCTGGGTGGCCTAACTCGCTCTTGACAAAAGGCTCGAACCTTTCCAGTCGGCCGCTCCGATGGGGAGCAGTCCTGTAGTGGATGAAGCCATGACGGCTGCTCTAAGTCCAGCCAGAAATAATGTCCCCGGCCCCGGTGTAGTCAGTCTACGCCGAATCTGGGCCACCGTCGCCCCTGCCCCAAAAAGACCACCATTTGCATCGCTAAAATGGCTCTATAATGATGTAGAATTACTCTATATCATGGACCTTCTAAATTGTTTCTTTCTTTCTTTCATTACTATATTTTGTGCACAGGATCATACCTGCCTAAGTCGCGAATCCCAATGGCCGCTGTGAGCAATCCGTACTTACCCTAGGGTAAGATATTCAAATAGGTCTCTCGAGCTTGCTGTGGAGGATTCTCAAAAAAGAGAAGGGCAGGGACGTCAAGGCTTTGAGTGTCAGCATGATTCCACAGACAGCATCCATATTCCGATTATGCCTCAGGAACATGAGAGATGTAACAGGTTGATAAATCTTACGCCGGCGCGTGCGTTCGTTCGCTTCCAGGCTTTCAGGTAGAGGTAAACAAGAATGTCCAGGGTCTGGTATGAATAATTGAAAAGCAATTAGATGCTATGCTAGATTTATTAGCTCATCGCCGCGATCCGCTAAAATATGAACAGACAATCAACCAGTACCGAAAGTCTGACCATGCGGAATTCAGAAAGGAACCCTGAGAGCCATCGCCACAACTCCCCGTGATCAACGATCCAGCTCCTGGCTTCGCAGAGACACATTGGCCATTCCGGCAACGAGACGCCCTGCCTCTTCATCTGCTGTGCTAGTCTCACTTGAACTGTGCGACTTGAAACGCTGAGCTGACTGTACAAATGCATGCTGGGCCGCCTCAGCAGATTCACGATCATGGTAGGACTTGTAGGTAGCACCACTCAGCCCATTCGCATGGGCATTTGTGTCGCTTGAGCTCATGCCCCGTCAGCCCAGATCCCTCAACTGACAGTCTTTTTTACGCAGCGGGCACTCTAAGTAATCATACCTCCAGTCATCGTATATGGCAGGATCACGGGGCCCGCCAGTAACAAGGTAGAGGTTTTTCTTCCTGCTGACCGGTAGGGTTGCGTCCTTTGGTTCGTCGTTGGAGGGGCCCAGCCAAAAGCGGAATGTGTCGTTGCCAGCGTCCTCGAGCCACTGCTTAGCATCGCTGAAATTATCGAACCCCCGGTAATTATTCCCGGGATATCCAGTGACCATCAGCGACGCATCGTGCCTGTGCATAGATCATGCCATCAGTTTAGACCGGTGCCGCAACAACGATCCCTATAGGCATCTGATCAAGATAGTACTCACCATGAGGGAATGATAGACGGGGCACAGTGCCCGCGGTTGACGGCATAGAAGCACTTGCGTTTCCTTTCGCATGTTCTTCTCATCTTCAAGACGCCGGATATATAGCTAATTCAGGATGACTAACTTAATTAACTATCGCAAGCCTCTTTTGGTGGCGTGTAGCAAGCCAGTCGCGAGGTGTCCACGGGTGGGAAAAGCACTGCCTGTGGACGAGCGATCGAGACAGGGATGGGTTTCAAAGAGTGAGACAGGCGGGTTGAAGATGGGGTGGAGGGGTATTTCTCATTTCGCTCACAGGCTAAATCGAATTCGTTCAGCTTTCTCCTGTGGTGTACTTCTGCAATCTTGGAGAATATGGTCTTCTCATTCGTGGACGGCGCCAAGAGGTGTGACAGGCTGCAGTTGGGTGAGCACTGCGATGTTGGTACCCATGGGGGCGAAAAGTGCGCCTAGGCAGCTAGATAGGTATCAATTGCTGTGATGCCCTGCCTGGGGTCCATGGGTGTATCCTCAACAAGATTAGCCTGCAGGTCATCAGCTCGGAGTCACAGCATTGTGCGGCCGTATCCATTCTAATAAGTGCACTTGAGAACGAGGACTGAGCAGCCATGGGATGCGGGGATTGGAATGCTGGAAATGTTTCGTGGTCTACATGTCTTGCAACGTGGACTTGCAGATCAACCATAGATGAATATTGACTGCTAGTCCGAATTGAGAATGTAATTTCTGAAATTATGTGCCCTGTATATCAGAGCCGAGTTTATTCGTGTGTAAAGTACTTGAGTACTAGGTAGGTATTGTTACATGGATGCCGGGAGCTGGATCTATATCCGATGTCGCTTGCAATGCATGTGCGTTCAAGGGTACTCATGATGTGAGGTTCAACCCGACACAAGAGAAAGGGCCTAGTAATCGCATTGAGTATGGATTGTCAATAAACATTTCTCTTGCAGCACCATTCAACGGATTGTCCCGACTCGCGGGAAGTGGCTGACGTCATTAGGGATCTCGTGGTGTAGTAATACCCTCAGCGGGCTTGGTAACAAGCATAATACTCGCTCATGGCTTTCGCCAGGGTGTGGGAGTCCACAGAGACCGCATGACCCACGACCACGACCACGACCAGCAGGCCGGGACAAACGGGTGGTGGGGCAGGGATCTCTGGGGCCCTGCAGAGGGTGAGGGTGGTGTGGGTGAGGGTGTGGGCAAAAGGTTTAAAATTTGAGTCTATCTATCTATCCAACAGTCCAGAACGATCTTGTGCCTGTCATGGCGGCGCAGAGGCAAGGATCGACTCTATTCCCAACACGGGCAAGGCGCGATGCAGCTTTCCGCACGAGAACCCACCCGGGCTGAGAGTCAGCTCCGAGCCCGCCGGTGGAGATTTGATTAGTTACTTGGGCATGGGCGTGTGTGTTGTGCCGCCAACATGTGCCTGATGATGATTACCGGGTCTGATCCTGCGGCACGGCGGCTTATGATTATCGCCTTCACCCATCTTTCCATTTTTGCGAGCTGTCATTGCTGTTGTTGTTCTTTTTATTGCTGCTGCACTCTTCCTTATCCTCCTCCTCCTTCTCTCCCATTTCCCTCATCCCATCTATATCATCTGTCTTTGATCTGATTCGGTCAGCTCGGCAGACAAGCCTCAAACTCTAAACTCCGCAGCCAGCAGCAGCAGCAGCAGCGCAACAGCAGCAGCGCAGCGTGCCAACCAAACCAAAGCAACCAACCAACCAACCAACCGAGCCCATCAAGGCACGGCCCCTCTCACAGGCCAGAGAATCCCCCTCCCCCCAAATGTCACCCAGTGCAACCGCAGCGCCGGCCACCAAGGTCAAGTCCAACGCCTCGAGGGCGTCGGCCAAGGCGGCCGTCGAGAACGGCTACCCGCACGGCCACCTGGGCCACCTGACCGAGGACGAGGAGAAGGCCCTCGCCGGCTTCAAGGCCTACCTGCAGGACAAGGGCGGCGCCGACCTGTACAGGCCCGGCCCGCCGCCCTCGCACGACGACCCGACGCTGCTGCGCTTCCTGCGCGCCCGCAAGTGGTCCATCCCCGACGCCTACGCCCAGTTCAAGGACACCGAGGAGTGGCGCAAGGCCATCCAGCTCGACGTGCTGTACGACACCATCGACGTCGAGGCGTACGAGCAGAGCAGGAAGCTGTACCCACAATGGACGGGGAGGAGGGATAGACGGTTGGTGTTCCTCCTCTCTTTCTCCTTGGACAGGTCGACGGGGAGACGAATATACATATATATATACACATATATCTATGTACATGTGTACAAGAAGGGTGTACGAATGGCCTCGCTAACCTTTCGATTCCCCCTCCCCACAGCGGCATCCCGCTCTACCTCTTCGAGATCCGCCACCTCGACTCCAAGACCATCTCGGCCTACGAGAAGTCGGTCGACAAGACCTACTCCAAGGCCGCCGCGCCCCCGGCCTCGATGCACACGCCGCCCAAGCTGATCCGCCTCTTCGCCCTCTACGAGAACCTGACCCGCTTCGCCCAGCCCCTGTGCACCCAGCTGACCGACCGCGAGCACCCGCGCACCCCGATCACCCTCTCCACCAACATCGTCGACGTCGGCGGTGTCAGCCTCAAGCAGTTCTGGAACCTCAAGAGCCACATGCAGGCCGCCAGCCAGCTGGCCACCGCGCACTACCCAGAGACGCTGGACAGGATATTCGTGAGCCGCTGCTTTCCCTTTTTCCGTCTCCGTCCTCCTCCGTCCTCCTCATCCTCCTCCTCTTCCCACTCCCCCCCCCCAATCTCGAATGAAGATCAAGCGAAACACCCGCTGACCGCTCCACCAACCCCCCGTCCAGATCATCGGCGCCCCGGCCTTCTTCTCCACCGTCTGGGGCTGGGTCAAGCGCTGGTTCGACCCGGTGACCGTCTCCAAGATCTTCATCCTCTCCGCGCACGAGGTCCTCCCCGTCCTCTCCTCCTTCGTCGACCCGGCCAACATCCCCAGCCAGTACGGCGGCACCCTCGACTTCAGGTGGGGCCAGCCGCCCAACCTGGACCCGGTCATCCGCGCCGCCGCCGACTGGGAGGCCGGCGCCGCCACCGCGGGCGAGGGCGGCGGGCCCGCGTTCCCAAAGGGCCCGCTGTACTGGCGGCCCGTCGACGGCGGGAGGAGGGTCGAGTGCGTGGCCGTCGGGAGCGTCGACAAGGTCGAGCGGTGCGTCAGGGTGTGCACGCTGCCCGTGGCGTTCCCCGAGGCCCAGGCCCAGGCCCAGGCCGCCAAGGAGGACGCCGCCGCCACTGCCGCCGTTGCAAACGGATCGGCGGTTCCTGCCGTGACCACCACGGGGGCGGAGGACGCCCCCGTGGCAGCTGTCCCAGCGGAGCCGAAGGCCCTGGACCCGGCCCCGGCGGCGGCGGCAGACCCGGTGAGCCCCGCCTCCGAGGAGTTCAAGACGCCGCTGGGGTCGCCGCTCGTGGGCGCGACGCAGGAGCTGTCGCTCGACGACGGCAGCAAGGCGAACGGCGGCGCGCCCGTCTCGGAGAAGGCGGTGGGCGAGGGCGAGGCGGTCCCCAATGGGAAGCCCGTGGCTGCGTCATCATAAAATAGGTAAAAGAAGGTGAGGTGTGGGGTTGGGGGGTAGGGGGTTGGTGTCATGCAGCGACGATGGAAGACGGCAGTGCCCGCCTTAGATGATGCGGGTGTTATTAAACGAGTGTCTTTTCTGGCTAAATACAACAGATCCGAGAGGCATTTGGGAAATCATGAGGACACGGAGCGCATCGATTGGATGGCCCTTCGAATATAGACACACACAAGACAGGCAGGATCTGGATGGATTGTAATCCGGGCTGATCTGGGAAGTAGAGAGATTCAAGGCGCGTGGGGCGCGAAGGGGGAGAGCGTTACAAGCACTGATATAACAAGGTCTGCTTGGATGAAATAGACGGCCACCAGCGACAGGCTGGTTGGAAATTGTATCTTCTTTCTATGTAAAATGAATGCATATGAATGCTCAGCCTCTAAATCTAAATATGTGTATCTGGCCATGTATCTTATCTAGGCATCGCGTGTTCGGTAAGGCCATCTGAGCCACGATGGGCTGACGCGGCCATCAAGCCGTCGAGCGGCCATCTGGGAAGGCGCTTGGTGCCCGGGTGTCGCCCGGAACCCCCAGTCTATCGTCTCTTTCTCTAGGCATGTGCGGCTGGCGTGGATTGCGCTTAACAGAAACCCCTGGACGGGAAATCGCGGCCCATCATATGGAACAAGGGTCTCGCTCCGTCGAAGCTCGAGTCGTGCAGAGCCTCGGGATCTGATGGTGCAGTCAGCCCTGATCCAGGCCATCTTAACCCCGGACTGAACCCCCGTCGTCATCGGTTCAGACCCGGCCTCATGAACAACTCTTCGGGATTTGTTGATGTGTATAGTCAAAAGGGGTCACGGTGCCTCACTCCGCGCCGGGGCCATCCGCCAGCGCAGAGACGGCCTTCCGGCGGCGCCACTCGGCGACGCCCCTAGCGACCTCGGCCCAGGTGACGCCGTCGCGCACGAGGCACATGGTGACGCCCAGGCTCTCGGTGTCGCGGTTGCGGGCCTCGTCGTCGAAGAAGAGGAACTCGCCGTAGGGCAGGCCGGTGCGCTTGTGCAGGGCCTCCATGTGGCGCAGCTTGGAGCTGGGGTATATCTCGAGCCCCGCGTCGAAGAGGTCGATGGCCTTGCGGGACTTGCCGGCCGAGGAGGAGGACTTCTTCTTGCCGCCGCCGCCGCCTTCGTCCGAGGCGGGGGATTGATGCTGCGCCGGCGGGTGCACGTGCAGCAGCTTGAGCATCTCGCGGGCGAGGTCCGGCGCGCAGGTGCGGCTGGCGACGCCGAGCCGGATGCCCAGCTGCGGGAGGGCGTGCAGCACGGCGGGGACGTCTGCGTAGAAGGAGTAGTGCTCGCCGACCTTGTCGGCGACGGAGGTGTTGTTGGACCCGGGGACGGGCTTGAGGCTGGTGCCGCTGACGTGGGTGTCGACCCAGAAGGGCCAGAGGGTGTAGTCGAGGTCGAAGACGAAGAGCTTGGGGAGGGGCCCGCCGTCGGTGAGGATCGGGGGCAGGTTGGGGATGGTCGAGGCGGTGGACAGGTCCGAGGTCGACGAGGCTATCGTGCTGAAGGTGGAGGACTTCGCGAGCTTCTTGGGCATTGTCGCGGCGCGGTAGGTTGGCAGGCTGGCGGCCCGGGTGCCGAGTGCCAGGACGGGAGTATCAGGACTGGAGTACAAGAACGGTGACACCAGGAGGTGAGTTCGGTCGTGTGGTGAGCTGCAGGGCGGCCAGGCGGAGGGGACGGAGAGCAAAAGTAGGGTCCGGCTTGGAGCTGCGATTAGGTTTGATGGACAGGCACGAGGGCGGGAGGGCGGGAGGAACAGGGTAGCTTGGATCTGGTGGAGATGGGCTGATGCTGCGATTGGTATTGTTATGGATGGATGGTGGTTGAGATGGCTGGATGGAAGATCAGTGTGCTCTCGTCTTGTCATATTTGCCCCCCTCGATGACGACGACGAGGGCGATGATGTCGGTCAGGTTTCCTTATCGGCTTGCGATAAGAATTGTGCCCCTGATCCCCCGACCCCGATATCCACTGCATCTCTCCCAGACCCTGGATCATACCTTTCTTTCTACGGAGTACTCGAGCTGCACTTGAGCCCTGTGCTACGGATGTCCTGTCCGGATGTCTCTCTTGCAGCAAGCCACCGGAAGAGGATTCAATGTGCTGTGGGAGAGCAGTGCAAGAATCTAATTACAAATGAGCTGCCAAGCCGAATAGCTAGGAACAGATGGTGATGCGACTGACTTATAGAGCTGCATTGCAGTGTTAGATGCACCTGATGCACAACATCGTCGCCAAAATGTTTTCCCACAACCTCGGACGTTGTGCTGGCCATGTTCCGGGCCGCCACACAACTGCCGCCCGGCCAGCATCCCTACCAAGGTCCTTGGACCTCTGCTGTGCCGCCCCTCACCGGCCTGTTGATCCGACAAGATGGATGGAGCTTCCCCACCACTAGACCCCGCGGGGGATCATGGCGGTATGGCTGGCTGACCCTCACGGTAATACTATAGTATAGTACCAGAGTAGACTAGCATTCTGGGTCAAGACGTCACGGCCCGAACAAAGGGGTCCTGTCGCAGGGCCCACTGCAGTCCCAGTCCTCGTCTCGTCTCCTCGTCGCACACATATAGACGCCAACGTCTTGCCCTCCCTACCAGCCCTTCCCTCTCATAATCACCAGTTCCGGATATACGGAATTGTTGCTCACCTATAAGACTTTATTCCCATATCTGATCATCTCATCTGATCTAGTTCATCAAGTTGCTCTTATTCTATTCTCAACCTTGTATCTTTAGTGGCCAGGACAACCAGACGCAGCCCGGCCAGCCAGACCATCCCGTTCTGCTACTCATTCCCATATCACATCCCACCTCACACACATTCAAAATGGCCGACGTCAAAAACAGCCCGGACAAGATCCAGCTCCACCACATAGCACATGTCTACTACAAGTACAGCACCGAAGAGGTCGACGCCGCCCGCTTCTTCATGGACGACTTCGGCTTCTTCGAGACCAAGCGCGTCGGCCCAAGGACATACTACCGAGGATACGGGTCCGAGCCCTTTGTGCTCTGCGTAGAGGCTTCCACCAAGACCGAGTTCGCCGGCGCGGCATTCGCCGTCGACTCCCTGGCCGAGCTGGAAAAGGCCGACAAGATCCTGCCCGCCGAGGTCAAGTCGACGGGCATCTACGACCTGGTGGACGCACCCGGCGGCGGGAAGGCCCTGACCTTGTACGACCCCGTCGATGGGTTCCCCATGCACCTCGTGTACGGCCAGGAGAAGGTCGAGGAGCTGGACCCCAAGTTCCCGGACCTGAAGTTGAACTTTGTGAGTGTGTATTCCATGGGAGAGCCGGTGGGGGACCCGGTCGGGGACCCGGTCGGGGGGGGGGGCCAGCGTTGGAGGTGTGCGTGAGCTGACGGGGTGACCCATTGCAGCCCGAGAAGCAGAACCGCGAGACCAACCAGTTCCAGCGCTTTGAGAAGCGCCCAGCGCCAGTGCACAAGCTGGGGCACTATGGCGTGTGCACGACAAATTACAAAAAGTGCTACGACTTCTTCACAAAATACTTCAACTTCTACCCAAGCGAGGTAAGCAAGCACGCAGCCACACAACTGCGAAACCCCCCGTGTTCCCTCCCCCCTTGGAGCAAAGGGACAAACACAACACAGCTGAC
>LJJS01001529.1:32544-49521 GCA_001447215.1 Diaporthe aspalathi
CCTCCCCAAAAACAGCTCAACTACAACGACGAGGGCGAGGACATAACCACCTTCCTCCGGCTGGACCGCGGCGACGAGAGGGTCGACCACCACTGCTTCTTCTTCTACGAGGGCCCCAAGTTCCACGTGCACCACTCGTCCTTCGAGACGCACGACTTCGACGCCCAGGTCCTCGGCCACGACTGGCTGCGCCACAAGGGCTACGAGAACTGCTGGGGCGTCGGCCGCCACATCATGGGCAGCCAGATCTTCGACTACTGGTTCGACCCCTCCCGCTTCATCCTCGAGCACTACGTCGACGGCGACCTACTCAACAGGGACTACCCCACCCAGCGCACCAAGGCGAGCCCGGACGGGCTGCACGTGTGGGGTGAGTGTGGCTTCTGCCTGCGTTCTCTCCCTCCCTTCCTCCCTTCCTCCTTTGTAGGGTGGTTTTGGTGTGTGTGTGCTGACCGCTCGTTGCAGGGCCTGACTTGCCGCCTACCTTCCTGACATGAATGCTGTTGAGGAAAAGATGGAGAATCCTAGGACGGCGGGGTACAGTCTGGTAAGGAAAATTGAAACTGGAGGGCCCTCTTCGTTGAGATACGCTCCGTACGGATCTGAGCATGTTGTAATCAGGGTGACGACTGGGACGGCAGATCTGATTGTATTATGATCCAAGTCAGGACCGTGGTCTTCGCTCGCAGGAGGGATGTCAACTACCACGTAACATGCGATTTACTTGTTGAGTCCTCAGGCCGCATCTTCGGGAAGTAGTCCATCTCGTTATGTAGCGTTGTCAACAACGGATCTCGGTCTGTATGAAAGTGGAATTCCAGAGGATATTGCAACTGATGAGCATTGGACTTTACTGTAGCAATGTCCGATCCAGAATGAAATCAGGCATCATCTACAGCCTCAAAAAGTGGCCGAACACCAAGAGCTAGCTGTTCATCGCCCAACATGATGAATCAACTACTTACATAAACTCTGGGGGCATGAACTTCCCACAACAATCCCAGGAACAGCCCTGACACCTTGGAGGCCTGTAATAAGGCACTTTGTGGTTTGCCTCAAAATAGTCTTTCTAAGATCATCTCAACTTAACCAGAGTGTCACAAAGGACTCAGTGCTAGAGCGCCAACTATCAGGCTACGAGGCCACCTCCCAATTCTGCTGCACATCCCCACCAGGCTGCATGGGAAGGAGAATGGATGCAACCGCACATCAGAGCCTGAGATTTGGTGCATTGGTGCTCAGGATCACGAGCTCTAAATTCTTACTGTGATGTAACAATTCTTTACGCACAGCACAGTCTGGGCTCATAGACGCAGGACTACATATGAAAACCGACACAGTGAGTTCTCTGAGCATGCTTTTGGTGCTCTATAGGGTACAGGTGCCAGTTTTCTCATCATTAGGGACCAAATTGACTACCTGGCTTATAAGGTGAGTGAGTAGGTAAGTTAGTGTCATCCCCACGATAACCATCACCTCAACTACCATCTGCCCGTCAGATTCTGACGACGAGATACATAACCAAGGCATCTGTGAAAATATTTTTCTTGCCTTCGGTCTCTTACAAGGGCCCTGGGTTCCTGAAGCTTGCCTGCCCTCAGAGCCAGGGGTGGTGCGGATCCCATGGCCTTCGAATGTCTCGGCTCGATCTTGCCAGCTGCCCCAGATTCCGGACAAGGCAGAATCTTCTCCAGAGTGCTCGGGCGGTCATGACCGTTCCCACTGACGCAGGCATGTGTAGATGATATCATATCCCCCTAGGAAGAGCAAAAGTCGAAACATCTGGCCTCGGGTTTCACGTGGCCAAAGGGTCTCTCTCTCGCATTGATGTTCCCAAGTCGGCAGGGCGCCATCTCGGGTCCGGTTGCGACAGCGCTAAATAAGGACACCGGATGACAGGCTTGCGAGGGCAGCATCTCCTGCCCATCTCGGGAAGGGAAGATTCGCATTACATCACAGCTTGCAGTAACCAACCCCTGGCTGCGTCATTGTACGGAAATAAGATAGTTACCGGGTGCGATGAGGCGTGCGATGTCAGGCTGAAGCAGGAGTCACGAAGCCGAAGAAAGCATAAGAAAGTATAAAGAGTATTTGTGGAATCACAACTACCTGATGGATGCATCAAGTATGTCTGAAGCGTGGCCATTGAGCTTACCGGAGCCTCCGTGTCCATAATTCTTTCGACTGTACCAAAAGTCCCTTCATCTACCACTTCTCTTGGCTTTCAAGCGGTAGCCTCGCAACTTCTGACCCAATATCACCATGGCGGATCCGGCACCTCCCCCTGGGTAAGCCGGTCTCAAGTAAAGCTCTGTGTTTCCTCCTTTTCAGTTGACAGGCGTCACTTACTGACAACAAAGCCCCCTCTACGCTGGACATAGAAATGCTAGCACGACAACACACCACGCCCACAACCCCAAGCGAGGCGTCGGCCTGGCCGGGGATATCGTGGGCTCCATCTCCAAGGGGCTCGAGGTGGACGGGCACCGAAACCCCGTCAGTGAGATCGTCGGGGCGGTGTCGGACGGCCTGAAGCATGGGGCTGGGGAGCGGCCGGTAGACAGGCGAGCCGCGGGGCAGAAGGGGTAGTAGCTAGTAGGCTATAAGGTTTCGATGGCGGTGATGGAAGCTTTCAGTCTAGGTTTTACAACGGTTCACATCTATGTCAGGTTCAATACTTTACTCAGGCACCGGGTGTTTTAGAGGTGTGATGAACAGCCCGTTTTGATTAACTACGTTGTTGGCCGTTACTAGAGCCGTTGGCGCTTCTGCCGCCGCTGCTAGATCGACCCTCTGGTTTCCAGGATGTCGCTTTCATGATTTCGTATTGCCGTCCGTTGCCACTGATCTCCTTCCTGTTGTTGGTGTTGTCGGTTTTGTTGGCGATGACGCTGCTGCCCGGTGTGGTAGCGAGGGCAAGCGCTACGAGCTTGTAGGCGCCTACCACGACGATTTGTGCCGTCAGTGTATTTTCCATACCGCCGCCTCAGAACGCGTACCCCTTTCCCCCCTAAGACCTCGCGCCCTCGATCGGAACCACCACATCCAGCCCGAGTTCGGGAGGCGCTGGGGCCGGACTCATGACGACATCAGTGCACGGCTCGTCGCAGAACCACTGGCGAGCAGCGTCAGGCTGGACCCAGGACAGGCTCTTGCCCGTGGTGTGGTTCTTGAACTCGATCTGTAGCCCGCCGACAATTAGCTCCCCGCGGGTGCCGCTCCCGAGGTCTGCCCATCGAGCACGTGACGGGACGAGCAGGTATGAAGATTATAATACATTGGGCATGTCAATGTACGTACCTGCTTCGCTTCCTGCACTGGCCTAAGGATGTCGGTGACGAGCTGGCCGACAAGGCTGCCGTGGGCCCGGGTGACTTTCTTCTCGACAATGGCGACGCCGGGGTGTCTCGCCACGGCTATCCCAATCTCACGGAGCTGCCACCAGTCCGTCGACTCAGACACGGTGCAGGACTTGAGGCTGGGGAAAAAGTCCAGGGACTCGGGAAAGTCCCACGGCCAGCCGACCAGCTCCCTGCGCAGCATCGTGACCCGGGGGCGGAAGTACCCGGTGTTGACGTTGCGCAGGTGCTGGATGTGCGGCCTGGCGACGGCTGGGATGCGGTTCAGGAAGAAGCCGCGCGAGAAGTCGTCATAGCCGTTGTGGACGACGGTGAGGGACCAGTACATGCCCAGGGCCTCGGTGTAAACCTGGGCGCAGGTGAGGAGGAGGAAGCGGTTTGCCATGTTGGCGCTCTTGTCGACGAAGACGCTGCGGCGGCCTGTGACGGGCACGACGGCGACCTGGGGATCGGGGTCCATGGACAGGGAGATGGCGGAGCCGGCGAAGACCAGCGCGTAGATCATGTTGCGGATCTCGGGGGGGAGTTTGAGGAAGGGGGAGTCGGTGTGGCCCCAGACCCGAGATGAGGCGCCGACGTTGATGCCGTGCTTATAGATTATCTGGTTCTGCTCGGCCATGGTGTTCGGGGTAGGATGAATAGTGCTCAGGGTGGGAGAGAGGGTTCCAAGGTTGGTTTGTGTGCTTGGTACAGAGGCGTCTCGACAGGTCTCGTGCTGTAGTCGGCGAGATTTTTGTAGTGGCCGTTGACCGGGCGATTTTCGAAGTGAAATCGTTTGTACCATGTTTACAGATGGACTCATGTGCTATCAGGTTCAGGAGAATCCGCGGCTGTGACGGAGACTGGCGTATCGATTAAGAAAGTAGCGTGGCAACTAAACTGAGATGTTACCCATGTGACGGTATTGCACAAAAGGTGAAAGTTGGCTAGAATAAATTGCTCAGCACAGACTATCATCGAGGAAGGAATCCAAGCATTGAAGGATTCCGTGACCGTGGAACTGAGAGGTTGTCACAAAGTGAACTCGCAGTGTAGCAACCTACATGATGAAATCCGTTTTGGAACTCATTAAGAAACACTCCACAAGTTGATTACATAGCGGTGGCATTACATAGCCCACCCTACTTCCTACCAGGCCGTACTTGACCAATTCAGACCGAACAGTCTGCAAGTGGAATCGAAGTATCTGGTCAAGGAAGTAACTTCATTGAAGGTTCTAGGGACACAGTGGCGGTGCAATACCAGCCCACAGATCTCTGGCTTTGGAAACCCAAGTTGCTGGTTGGACTTGTATGTTTATGGCTGCAAGTACGACTTGGTAGCTATTATGGAATACCAGGATTTGTTATTAAAGGCTTGTTTGAACTTGAGGCCACTCGCTGCAAGGCATATGTCACGGCCCGAGACGGAACATTCTACTATACTATGCGTGTGAACCACGCTGTCTCTACCAAATGATACAGAATTCCACGGCTCTAGAATCCTAGTGTAGCTCATATAGCTGTAGCATTATAGACATATTCTATTAATCATAGGCCTTGTTTATTTGGATACTTTGTTGGAAGTTCATCGTCAAACCACTGCCTCTGCAAGTCCAGCACGTCTGCCCGCCCCCCTCCCCAATGGCAAAAAAGGACAGTTTGTAAGGGTTAGGGGGATACCGCACCTGGTCAATCCTCGGACTTGGCATCTCGGCCTTCCACGCGCCCCCAAGCCTTGGTTGATTTATCACCAAGACCCGACAAGACGGCACTCAAGACCACAAGAAGGCAGACAGGACGGCAAAAGTCGAGTCTGCCCGAATCAGACCGCTACGCGCAGGCATCATCCCATCTTTTTTCATTAACTGTCATCGTTCTACAGTACGCGCCGGGCCTCGCGCGTGGGCTGCTGCCCTCCCTCTCAACACTAATGCGACCATTATGACGCGTCTTGGACCCCGTCTCTATGCCTGTGCCTGTCTATCTCTGTCCAACACTCTCGATCGACTGCCGACCTGCCTGCCTTGAAGAGCCTCCTCCTCCACCGGGTTGTGCAGCTGGCAGATGCTAGCCTACCAATCTTCTCGGTGGAATCTGGGGGCGGCAAAGACCCGAATATCTGGGAGATCAGCGACCAACGCACCGCACTGTTCCCAACCAAGATCTCTCGCTCTCGTTGACCTTTTGGGAAGGCGGATTGAGATGCCCCAACGTGAGGACGCTGGGCCAAACAAGCTTCTCCTTAGGGGGCCCACAATGGGAATAGGAGACTTCGAGAATGGACTCTCGAGTCTCAACTTCAGCTGCCGAGTCGAAGTGCTAAGCTGGCCACCCTGTCCGGGGTCGCCAAGGGGCCTGCTCTGAAGGAGATTGGAACTGTGATTTGCCGGCCTCTCTAGCAGTGTGACACTGCAGAGCTGGACAATCCCGCAGCAATCTCGCCGTCTCCCTACCAGCGCTGCCGAGTGTGGTGGTACCCCGTGTTACAGACGGGCGGCCATGGCCTTCTCAGTCACACATGCTCCTGTTTCTAGCCCCGGGGGTGTGAGGGCTTCAAACACCAGCCTGGCCACCTCCACCCCGAATCACCCGCAGAAACCCTGGGAAACAGCTGCCGAAGGGGCTTATACAGTGGGGGTCCGTCCCCTGCACTGCTGCTCCGGGGTGGGTTCTGGCGGGCTAACGACTTGGCTTCTGGGGCCTGCTGCAACTCGGAGGGGTCTCTTGGCTGTGTCGCTCGACTGCCTATGGTGGGACAGTGCCAAGCGACACCGGCCTCCCGAAGCTTCTTTCGTCTGCTTTTCCACGCTCCTCGTTCTGGCTTGCGCCGCCACGCTGCGCAGTGGGCAGTTTGTCCTGGGGTGTGCGCTGTCCAGCCGGCTGATCGCTAAGGGGATCACCCACACTCTGAAACATGACGTTGGGCGAGTCTGCTGCTGAAACAACACGACTTGCCGCCTTCATCCCGGTCCAGTGCTGCACCTGTGCTCCCACTAGCAACCCGGGATCGCTCTCGACGCATGATGGTTTGCTCTCTCGCAATCTGGCAGCATGGCACCACCATGTTTGCTGCGAGCCCTGCGAGCCCAGCGATCGCCAGCGCATGCAGCGCCCCCTCGATCTGCTCAAAATTGGTGATGTGCCCGGTCTCCCTGTTAATGTGGGTAAGCCCTCCCAAGACTTTTTGCTCGTCTTGTTTTGTTTTCCATCACCCACTCTCCTTGAGATCCTGGGCAGCCCGTCGCTCATCCCAAGTTTTTGAGCTGCTCTGTCCCATGTTCTGATACAAGCGGTTGCGTCAACCTCTGCCGTCCGGACGATCATCTCTCCCGACTCTCTTCTACCCAGCGCCCAGGAGGCCTGTCCTACTGTTCCTTTCCAGTACCATCCGAGGGCTGTGCCCATTATCTGCTCGCTTGCCGGTTTCGAAATACTTCGAATGACACCGAGGAATCTTCTGATCTGCTCGTGACTGCGCTGTCGAATCTGGAGTTGGGATTGTGGGTTGTCAAATGTGCGGACGTTGCTGGGCATCGTTCTTTCATGACGCCTGACAGCTCGTCTACTTCCAACTCTATTTCAAAACAACTGCACTTATCTTCGTGCCTAGCCCCGTGCGTATTCTCCTGCCGGACCTGACTCGACAGGCTGCTTCATGCCTGAGCTGCAGCTCAAAGGCCGTCGGTGAAGAAATGGTGTCCCTTCGCCTCGATTCGTTGCTGTAAGTACTCACCCGGGGCAGAGATCATCGCTCAGATGCTACATATGTCGGGGATCCGTTTTGCTGATCTTGGCTGCTCATCAGGGCACGTCGAAGCAGCGCACAACAGGCGGCAGCAGTCTATGTATCTGCCAGACAGCAGGATGACGACGACCAGATCTGGGGTCGAACGCTTGTTGTTGATGAATCAGGCTCAGTTCTGAAAAGAGACGAGGATGAAGACGACAGATTCCAAAAGGCGGACGATGAGGATGAGGACGACGATTTTACGTCTCTCCCTCCCCCACCACCTGGTCCTCCGACATTCGTGCCTCCGGCCGCTCTCACAACGAGCTCAAGCACAACAAGCACGACGTCAACCACATCGTCCGAGTCGGACACCGAGTCAGATTCGAGTACATCGAGTACTTTCACCTCGGCATCAACGACACTGTCTATTCCTCCAGTCCTGACCTCAACCATCACAGCCTCAACCAACTCTTCACCAATAACAACTCCGTCGCCGACAAATTTGCCACTGCTAACAAGCAGCTCACCAGCACTGCCAACCACGACCAGCAGTGGTGCGGTCTTCATAGGGGTGCCGGGGGGCCAGGAGACAGGGCGTCAGCAAAATGACCTTGGAGGCAATGAGGCTCGCCCCCGTGGTGGTCCCAGCACCTCGTGCAAAGTTGGTATCGCCTTTGGTGTTATTGGTACGTCCAGGTATCCTTCGGACAATTGTACACCCTTGTTAACACTCTGCTTCAGCTGCCGTAGGCCTCATCGTCGGCCTATTCTGGGGCGCCATTCTCATCCGCCGACGCCGGCGTCGCCATGGGCAAGATGATGTGAATCCTCGCCACTACGCATCCCGGATTGGTCATCGAAACCGTTTCAACCTTAAGCTGCCATCGATGCCAGCATTGCCATTTTCCTTCACTACCCCACTCGAGCGATTCTATAAGCCGAAACCCGAGGCCATCCCGAAACGTCAAGTCTCCAACCCTTTCAACGCTGTGCACGTCAGCGGCCACCGAAATCAGCGCTCCGACTCGGCCATCCTGAACGAGGCTATCCAGGCGGCGTACCAAATGGAAGGCGGCCATAATGATGCGGTCCCGCGTGGCTTCCTGGACGAGAAACGACGGGATCCGCACTATCTTCTGCCACTGCTCGACCCCGAACCGATCGAGCAGGCCACCATCCGGAAGAGTGTGGTCAGCTGGTTCAAGAGGTCAAGCAGGCATCACCCGCTCAAGCTCAACCCATCGAGTGGTAGCAGGAGCCTGCGAAGCTCCGCGGGGAGCACCTTGACAGGCGGTAGGAGGAGCAGGCCAGGAAGCCAGGCGACCGAGAGGACGGTCAGCTATTACTCCCACTCCGGGGACAGCGCCGCCGCGGAGAGCAGCGGGGCCAGGAGGATGCAGGACGTTCCTCCCCTGCCAGACCTGGGACTGCAAAAGGCCTACACGAACAATACCGCGCCACCCCTGCAATCGCCGACCGAGTCGACGTCCGGATCCGTCACGGCCCCCCTGCCGGTCTTCACAAGAGACGACGCACAAGCCTACTACAAGTCGATGTGGGCAGGGTCCTCGGTCTCGGGCTCGACCGAGAGGATGTCGGCCATGAGCTCGTGGACCGACGTGACGCGGACGACCATGGCGGGCGGGCGCTCCAGTGCCATGAACACGCCGGGCCTGTCGCCGCCGCCGAGCTTCCACACCGGCTCTAACAGGGCCAGCGCGTACCCCCAGACACCCATCACGCCCGGGTACACCAGCACGCCGGGCCCCAGCTCGGGTGAGGGCACGAGGACTAGGGAGGACCTGTATGCGCTGTACGCGCAGACCCGGGGCAGCGTCGCTGGGAGCGCTGTCGGCTTGGGGCTTCCACAGCAGCAGCAACAACCGCGGGAGAAGCCTGCGGGTACGTCTGGGCACAACTAAGTAATGTGAGGGAGGGTGTAGTAATATCCTTTTTTTGTGTTTTAGCACTTGATATACCTCAGTGAGCAAAACTTGTCAATACAGCTGCTTTGCAAATCCCCGAAGATACCGTGCTGTGATGTATGACGCTTTGAGCTGCGCAGACGTACTCCTCCAACTCCCCATCTCATCTAGATTTACCTCCCGGCTCATGCACCCGCGCCGCGCAGCACAGCGTGCCCAACAGGTTGCCCGCAGATTGGCCCACACAAGCTCGGGCAGGCTTTCCTCTCTTGAATCAGTTGATCACGCTGCATGCCGCCTGAACTAGGCGGGCATGGCGAAGGAAGTGTACGAAATGAGCTCTTTCATCCTATAAGCGCTACTGAGCGTGTTCGTCTGTTGCTTTTTTTACGGTTTGCAGGATCTCAATGGCCGAAGTCAAAATATTAGAGTTCCCGCACCGACGATGGGTTCATCACATGTTGCTCGCTCTCCCCAATGAGACCTTGTCTGAGACGCCCTCGCTTCTCGTGCCGATCGAGGGGAAATGATGGCGCCCAGGTGCCTGGTCAGTATATAAATGTCCTCTGTGCTGCGGTAGGTCTGGCAGATTTGGCAGAGCACCGCAAAGAGCAACACACATTCGCTTACTCGGGCGGCACTCGCTGTCCATACCTTCCTTCAGCATGCTTGGTCTCACACCAGCAACATGCCTGGCCCTCCTGCTAGCCCTCTGGCCCCAGGCCGCCACCCCCCAAGGCCTCCTCCAGCCCCTCCCTCCCCAGGGCTTCGGCGCCCTCGAGTGCCTGCCCGCCGCAGCCAGCAACGCGACCGTGGGCATACGCCCGGCCGGCGACCGCGTGGAGCTCGAGGCCACGGGCGTCTACCTGCGCGCCACGGGCTCCGTCGAGAACGGGCTCTACCTCGGCTACGCGGTGCGCGACGGCTTCAGGAAGATCCTGCGGGCGTACAGGTCCGACGACGGGGGGGCCTCGTGGGAGAGGCTCGGGGACGTGGCCCGCACCAGGGATAACCGCACCCGGGAACTGGACAATGCGTTTCCCCTTGCGCTGCCTGTAGGGTTCCCGGGGACCGGGGGCGGCCACCTCGGCGGCGGCGGATGGAACATGTCAAACAGCAGCAGCAGCAGCGCGACGGCCGGCCGCGGAGGAAACAGGACCAGACAAGAGGACGAGCAGCACCGGCACCGGGGCAGGCTCCTGTACGCCTACCGCAACCACGACCGGTCGCCCAACAGCACGCTCGGCGTGCCGGACAACTACACCTTCTACCGTCTGACGGTGTCGGCGTCCGACGACGGCGGGCGCAGCTGGGCCGTCCTCGGCGACATCGACACCCGGGCCGCCAACAACGGGTCCGACAGGCTCAACGGGCTGTGGGAGCCGTTCCTGCGCGTCGCGGCCGGCGGGACCACGCTGCAGGCGTACTACTCGGCCGAGAACAACTCGTCGGACCAGGACAGCCTGATGCGGGAGTCGCGCGACGCCGGGCGCACGTGGGGCCCGCGGCGGGTGGTCTCCGGGGCGGAGAGGGTGCGGAGCCGGGACGGCATGACGGGTGTTGCGCGGCTCGGGGGCGGGATGGAGGAGGAGGACAGGCGGCTGATATTGCTCTTCGAGACGACCGAGTCGGGCCGCGTCGACATGCGCCGCGTGCTGTCCCCGGACGACGGTCGCACGTGGCCCTCGTCCACGCGCGCGAGGGTGTACGACCCGCTGGACGAGGAGAAGCAGGCGTCCGCGCCGGCCGGGGTCATCAACGTGGGCGGCACGCTCGTGGCCGGGTTCATGACCAACGAGGGGACCGGCTCGGGCGGGTCCGTCCCGGGGGACTTCAAGGTCGTCAGCAGCGTGGACGACGGGGAGACGTGGGGCGAGAGCGTGCTCATCGCGCGCGAGGCCATCTGGCCGGGCCTGTACGCGCTCGGGCCGGACCGGTTCCTGGCGATGTACAGCTTTGATACGCGGGAGGGCGAGTATATGGCTGCTACTAGGGTGTTTGATATCACATAACATGCACGGATTATCATGTTGATTATTATAATAAGTAAGATATTTGCCTACTATATATTAAAACTGCAATAATGACATCCCCAACCTACATTTTGTTGATCTCTGGAGATCTGTGAAACAGAACCTGCTTTCCAATCCTTTAGGTATCCTCTGGACAACTCATCCTGCTCCCTTTGTCACAGTCACCGTCAACTGGTGTTATAAGTCATGCAGCAGGAGCGTTACTCACCAGGGCCGTCACTCGCTCACAGCAGGGCCGTCATTCATCCTCATGCGGGCCAGATATAACACGACGGAGAGCAACCAGTCCTTGGTATATCGCCCCCTCTCCTGCCTTACAGAATCAGACAACAACATCCTGCCCCCAAGCAATGTTCCGAGACTATAAGCCCAGTCTGCGCTAGCTGTTAAGGCAACATTAAGAATATTATTTGTAGGTCTTATATTATAAGTTTATAAATATTACTTTCCTAGCATGCCATAATATCTGAAAACTACATTCAACTGATCAGAAAAGTTGTTAATTTATACTTAATTATAAGAAACTGAATTAATAATTATTATAACAACATCAGCTACAGTGGAGCAGCATTGAGAACTTGAAGCATTAATCTGATACAAACTTGGCGTTTGGATCGGCGCCGATTGCCTTCATACAAATGGAAGTGGTGACTCTTATTCAAGTTAATAATACACAAGCGAACTTTGTCTCTACGATAAGTACATGGTTACTGAGGGACCTCGACACCACTGATCTCCGCCAACCTCTTCAGGAGCACCTCCTGCGCCGCCTCGTCATTCGCGGCCTCCAGAACCGGGGCCTCCTTGGAGCTGTAAAAGTGCGTCCCCGTCTTCCCCTTCGCGGCGCCCTCGCCCAGGGCAAGCATGGAGAACGTCCTGATGCTCTCCTCGATGTCCTCCGTGGCGCCCGGCCCGCCCATCTTGGTCGGCACCCAGCCCGGGTCGACAGAGTTGCTCTCCACCACCCCGCCGAACCGCCTCGCGAACGCCTTGGCGAGCATGATGTCATGCAGCTTCGAGTCGGCGTAGCTGGACCCCTCGAGCGAGTCCAGCCTCGTCCTGCCGCCCGTGTGCAGCCCGGAGCTGACGTACACCAGCCGCTTGGGCCTCGCCATGAGCGCCGTGAGGATGTACGGCGCCAGCACGTTGACGGCGAAGAGGCTGGGGAGGCCCGATTTGCCCGCCACCTTCTCGAAGCCCGTGAAGAGCCCCGCGTTGTGCACGACCGCGTCGAAGGGCCCCAGCCTGTCGGCCTCGGCCGCCAGCGCCTTGGTCTCGTCGAGGCTCGTCAGGTCCGCCACGAGCACGGCGTCCGCGCCCGGGCAGGCCCCTTTCGCGTCGGCGGCGCGCTGCGCGCTGCGCGCGTGCAGGACGACCGAGTGGCCCTGCTTGATGAGGCGCTGGGCTGTGAGGGAGCCGAGGCCGTCCGAGGAGCCGGTTATGAAGATGCGGGCCATGGTTTCCTTTTTTTTTTTTTCTCTTTGAGTGATTTTTTTTTCTGGTGGGTTGGTGGGTGGTTGATCTGGGGGCGTGTGTTCGTATTCCAGAGGAGAACAGGATTCTTCCCTTTTGTTGAGCCGGGTTGAAGGATCATGTACCTGGAGCCGATTACGGAGGCAGGGACTTGACTTATACCACCCCGTTCACTAGCCCCCCGAGGGGCGCGAGGTCATCGTCAATGACGAAAATGGTCATCGATTTAGTAAGCTAAATCCGAATCCGAATCGCGAGTTACCCGCCCGCTTCGCCTTCCTAACCCTGACAAATCCCACTCCTCAACGAGGCTCACGAGGGTACCTGGGGGTACCCAGTTATAGTCTCAAGTACCACTGTTTGTAGATTTAAGAATTACTAGTTTTATCTCATGTGTTTTTGTGTAACACGACTGTCAGCTATAAGACCTACCTGCTGATATATGGACAGCAAAGCCGTTCGAATTGATGGATCCTACTAACATTGACTCGCGCCAAGGGGACTTTGCCGCGCCGGAGGTAGAATAAGATACTTATTTAGAAAGTGCTCTCTTCTGGGTGTGAGTTAGCCCTCTGAGAGAGGTGCAGACGTATCTGGGGTGCCTTATTAGGTGAAGGGTCAGATTTCAGACAGTTAAGGAAAGCACTTGTGGTTTAGTAGCGGCCTGAGGCGGGCGTAATGATGATTTAGGATTTACGAACAGTGGTCACCCAAGACCTCCGTAGCTGATATAGTTGAGGAAGCCTGCAGCTCCTAGTATTCAAACGCCCATATAATGGAAACAGGATACAACTTGTTTATTCGTATAGGTAGCCTTGTAGCGTGCCTATCATGGCTGAGTTGGTTGTGTGTCGTGAGTGGCCCGGGAACATTCAAAAAGGGTTGGAAAAACTATGTAGTCCGGTGGATTTTGCGAATGGAGGGTGTTATGTAGTGGGTGACGCTGCAATGCCAAAGGGGGTCAACATTCGGCTGGTTAACGTTCGTCGT
Organism: Diaporthe aspalathi; assembly: GCA_001447215.1. Lineage (NCBI taxonomy): Eukaryota > Fungi > Ascomycota > Sordariomycetes > Diaporthales > Diaporthaceae > Diaporthe > Diaporthe aspalathi. Next base: position 46,036 of record LJJS01001529.1, read on the forward strand.
AGGTTCTGAAGGACGCCCAGATGGCGGTGCCAACAGCCGAGCACAAGGCACGGCGAGCAAGCCCCGCGTTCCCATGGAGAGGGGATACATACAATTGCCAACCACCTACCGGGCCACCTACTTCAGTACAGTCCGTACTATGTACGTACCATCGCCATATGGCTCTTCAACAAAACGAGCTTATCCCGCCGGTTTTATTGCTCCTCTTCAGTCACACCATTCGAGGTTCCATCTCCCTTCCTGAGCAAAATGTTCCGCTCTGTAGTCTCGGGCCCCGGCGGGATGAGAAATATCCTCACCGTCCAGGGCGTAGGCACTGAGGGGCTCGTCAACTCGAGAGTGTTTTCTATACCGATCATTCTGGAGGCGGCGGTATTAAAGAGGGTTTCCCTCGGTGAAACGGAAGTCGCCCTCCGCCGTGCGGCACAGGTCCCCCTTAGGAAGACGAGATTGTACAGCTCCTAACCAAAATCACGGTCTTGTGAGGTGCAAAAGCGGCCGTAACGCCTGAACTACTCTGGCGACCATGCCGTCAGGTCCCGGCACTTGCAGACTCTGCTGGGCCACCTCGGCCCGGAGATGTCCATCCCAACCCGGCAGTCACTGTGGGCAGTGTTACAGTATATCCACAAGAACAGTTTCAGATTTGGCAGCTCCTCTCTGAGGTAGTACCAGGAAATGGCCTCCGCGTCGAGATACGCTGGGTCTCCGCCTCGCGTGATTTCAGCATAGGAGATCGAGGCGGTCTCGCTATTGATCTTGCTGTTGGCTAGCAGCAGGGAAGTCCCTCCACAGGCCTAACACCTGTAGCCCGGTAGCTTCAGGGGATTCTTCCCGGACATGGGGTGCTGTATCTCGTACGGGTGTCTCGTGCACCACCCGAAGTCATACTTGTGGTCCCGGTCCAGTGATGGGAGATCAGTGGTAAGAGCGAACAGATCGAGTTTCTCAATTCGCCGGACAGCGTTAAAAAGGCGGAGTCGTCTTCGACTGCGCGAGCGTCGTCTTGCCTGCGCAGGTCTAGAAGCTGAGGTAAATCGCTCGCCATGGTTGAGTGTGCACGTGTGATGAAGGCAAACGCTCTGGGCTTTCGTCGACCCTAGGGAAGCACGGCGAACTTTGGCCTTGTGGCGGCGCATCGTCACGAGAGTTTGTAATCCGTATAGCGCACCGTCTGTTGACCCGTGCGTATTTGAGGATCGACTGACACGTGTGGTGAGACAGATTGGCAGGCAAGAAACCTATACCATGGCAGAACGGCTACACAACGGCCGCACTGTCATATTTTGACGCCAGCCATTGCTCATATGTTTGTGTTGATGAACGGTAAACTCACTGTAGAATATCGATCAGCTTTTTCATAGCAGATGGTCCAAGACGTACCATGAATCAAGTTACCGGGACGAACTGCCTGATGCCTTGAACCTTCCAGATAGGGCAGGTTAATGATTTCCCGACGCTTGCTGCTGGTAGCATGTCGTGACATAGCGGGCGACGGGGGCCATGCGATGGATTGATCTTCTCGCTATTGCACTGGTTTACTTTTGGAATGGCGCTGGGTGGCGTAGAGCTGGTATTTAATTAAGCGCATTGTTTGGGCGTACTGCTGACAGTATCAGTAAATTCAAAGGTAGTCCATGCATTGGAGACCAGAGAGTTTTGATGGAATTTGGCATGGACCACTGGTCCTCTCTGAGGTCGCTGTCATGAACATCAGGAAGCCCCTTTCGCAAAGTTGGTGTCTGATGTCGAGCACTCGCCTGTTCCAGTATTCCAAGAGGTTTCTTGACTACGCAGGTGGTGAAAATGATTTTGCCGGCGAAAAACGGGTATGCCCTATAATAAATGAGCAGACCAGGCTTGGGATCGTTGTCGCTAAGGCACAGTGTCCTGGTGCCAAAAGCATTGCTGGTGGCCCCTTGGTACGCCCCTTCAGGCGTTCGTTTACAGGTCAATTGCCCATGAAGGCCATCAGGCAATCTCGCAGCGGAGGGCAGCTTGCCATCCATGGATGCTGGGTGCTGGCATTCCGCTGCTTTCGCGGCGCGCGGCTCGGTTTCGGCATCGTGAGCACCCTCATGTGGTCAGCCCTGCCCGGTTCCAGTCAGTTGACTGGCGGCGTGGCACAGGCTGACTCCTGTTATGGATGCATGTCGTTGCTCACGGCGATTCAAGGATCTTGCGGGCGCAACTTCTGGTTGGATGGCTGAGTGACGGAGACCCAGCCTCCGAGTCTCTTCTCAACCAAGCTCGCTGACTGACTTCAGGCACGGGAGTTCGGTGCCACGGGCAGAGGATGGGCAATGTCTGTAAACAGTGTCTGTAAACCAGTGAGCAGAATCGAAGAGACTCGAATCGATTTTGGGAGGGTAGACCAGAATTGCGGTTTTGTGTCATGGTGAACTCGTCTATTGCGTTGCATTGCATCTTGTGGTAATGCTCTTTAACGACGCATTCTACTCTTCGGCGTGCAGCTTGACAAGTAGGTGGTGCAGATGGACACCATCATTATTTCCATGTTCAGTGTTCAGTCATAGCCATCTCCCGACAGCCTCATTTTTTTTGTTGAATATCCCCACCCAAATCCGACACCAGCAGGCCAGCTGGGTCTCTTACAGCTTCTGCATGGCGACAACATCGCAGGACTGGACGTAGTCCTCGAAGCCGACAATCTCCTCCTCGAGCTCCTCGAGCGAGACCTTGTCGTCCTCGACGACCAGGTTGATCTGGAGCTTCTTGATACCGAAGCCGACGGCGACGAACTTGGAAGCACCCCAGACCAGACCATCCTTCTCGATGGAACGCACGGAGGACTCTAGAGCGGCCAGGTCGGTCTCGTCATCTGCAGGTGTTATCACGTTAGCACAAGCTCGCTACCTCGGCCTGGCCATGGCCACCGAAGCCGATATCCAACGGGACAGGTTGTGGGGACCGAGAGTGAGCACATACCCCAAGGCTTGACATCCATCGTGACGACAGACTTGGCGGCGGGCTTCGTCTTGCCCTCCTTCTTCTTGCGGTACTCGGCCAGACGCTCCTCACGGATACGGGCGGCCTCGGCGTCCTCCTCCTCGTCGTCAGAGCCGAACAGGTCGACGTCGTCGTCGTCGTCAGCGGCGGCGGGGGCCTTGGCGGGGTTCAGGGTGACCTCGGCCTCCTCAGGGCCGTAGGCGGTGTAGGGCTTGGAGGCATCTCCGGAGAGGGTGGGGAACTCGGACTCGTAAGAGGCGATGTGCTTGTACCACCGGGCGGCGTTGGGGTACTTGGAGGCGTCAGGGGCGGAGGGGATGGCCTTGAATGTGGCAACGTCGGCCTGGGTGGCGTTGTAGCTGTTGATGGGGGGAAGTCATGTTAGCTTGGGGATGGCCAAGAGGAGGATCTGGGCTGGCTGGCTGTAGGAAGGGGGCGAGCCGAGCCGGCATGGAGAGAATAGTTTGGTTCGGATGGCCCATGTCGATTAGGCGCATCAGGAGTGTTGGGGGGGGG
>LJJS01001529.1:53435-80618 GCA_001447215.1 Diaporthe aspalathi
GCGGAGGAAGCTGGAGTGAGGGGAAGACGTTGGTGTGTTGATGAGGTTGGTCGAGATGCCGGAAATTGTGTCAACGTCGGCGGCCGCCGAATCTTGCCGGTCTTGAGGGAACGACTCGCCTGCAGCGCTGATTCCTTGATCTTGTGATTGCAGGATATGCTCAGTATTTGACGCCAACAAATTTCGTTGTATCTGTGACTGATCTATATAGTTCGAGATTCCCGATGTCTCCCGAGACTTTCTGGAGTCCGCCAGGCACGTTCGGGCACTGGGATGTAACAGCACATCATAAAGATGTGACAACGTTCGTCCAGCCTTTCGGAGGCTTCGATTTCATATTCCGTGTTACATTGGACTGCAGTACAAGGGAGATCCTTCTCCCTGGTGTTTGTTCTTTCAATTACACCTGCAGTCCAGTCCTGCTGCCTTGTGGATCCTACCGTTGATACAAATAACGTTCAGACGGCTACGGTCCTGAAGGATGCTGATATCCTCCAACGGATCCCCATCAACCAATATGCAATCCGCATAGTACCCCTTCTGTATCTTTCCCAAGTCCTCACTCCTCATCATCAGCGCCGCCACACCTGCCGTCGCAGCAATGATCGCCTCATGGGGACTAAAACCCAACAACTTGACAAAGTGCTCCAGATCCCGGGCATACGTGCCATGGGGCGTCCACGTGAAGCCGTAGTCGCCCCCGGGGAGTACCACAATGCCGCGGCGGTGCATCTCGCGCAGGCCGGCGACCGCGGCGTTGAGCTCCCGGGTGTAGCCTGCCTTGTCCGCCTGGGCGTGCGTGTACCCGAAGGCCTCTGCCTCGTGCAGGGTCGCGACGAGCCAGTTGATGGCCGGCACCACGACGTGCTTGGTCTTGGCCCTCTCGAGCATGTCCATGCCCTGCTCGTCGATGAAGGACGCGTGGTAGATGGCTTCCACGCCGTGCCTGACACCTGCGAAGTGCTTCAGTAATCTCGATTCTTTGGATACTTCGTTCGAGTCTGCCGTGAAGGATGCACTGACACATTATTACGGAATCTTTTGCTCGAGCATGGGCACACAGCCGCTTTCCGTGCTTGTGTGCCTCGTCAACGCATGCGGCCGTCTCCTCGTCCGTGAAGTAGCAGTCTTGAGCCGCATGAGTCCCAATTATCTGAAAAGTTGTTAGCACCTGCAATTACCACGAGACTGTTAGACAGTCACTTGTGCCGACTTGCCTCTTCCCCGGACATGCTCAGCTTGACAGTATCCACTCCTATGGCCACATGACGTCGGATAACCTCACGCATCTCATCGGGTCCGTCTGCAGCGGCAGTAATCCCGGGAATCAGAGTCCCATCCCTCCGGGCGATCTCCTTTCCATTAGCCAGATAGCGCGGACCGTGAAAGTAACCTTCATTTATGGCGTCGCTGATGACCACGTCGAGGCGATCCTTTGCGGAAGCTGCACCGAAGCACCTTCATTATGGGCGTCAATCAGCCTGATTCATTTTGGGCAAGAGCAAATTCTCATCAGTAGAGACCGTCGAAGACTTACATGGTGTATCCGGAATCGAGAAAACACTGCGCATTCTTGAGAGTGACCAACGTATGCTCTTCAACGTCCAGGTCTCCCAAACAATCAGGGTTGCTATCATTCCAGGTCAAGTGCGTGTGGCCGTCCCCAAGGCCTGACATCAACGTTCTCCCTCGGCCGTGGATGATGCGAACTCGTGCGTCTTGCTTCAGAGCCTCGCGGTTTTCTACTAGACCGACAGCGGTAAAACGTTGCCCTGAGAAGTTTAAGCCAGACCGAGACTAAGATTGTTTACGATTGTGCAAATGATCGGGAGCTGGAGGCTCGGATGAGGTGCCGTAAGAGTGCTCTAGAAATGCCCAAGAGACCGCTTACCTTCAACGAGGACATCTCCTTTGTAAGGGTCGGCTCCGGTGGAGTCAAGTATCGTCACATCCAGAAACAGGATTTTCGAGTCAGGGTCAGTGCCGGAGATTTCATAGTGCGGTGGTTGCAAAGATGAATCCCAATGAATGGCATCGATGGGCTTGACATTGCTCGGGAAACCTTGGCGTACAGGCGAGGGCTTGTCTGGGACCTTGGGCCAGGATGCCCCATCCTCTTTGTGTGTTGACTCCATGGAGACGAGTCAAAGAATAGCACTACGGTGGCAAGATGTGGCCTGAGGCTAAGTCCCAGCAGACCTGGATGAAGATGATAACTGAAAGAAATCAAAACCACCATCATAGAATCGCTCTGGTGGCCACTAGCTGGTATACAGCAGCGACGTGTTACACAAGCGGCCGGTACACAAACTGCGGGGTTTCGATTGTGCGACCACCTTAGATGAGTAAATAGGAGTATATCCTGATAGCCGAATACTTGCCGACTGGGGGGGTCGTGTGTGGTGTGTCTCGACTCTTTCTGTAGGTCGACGAGCCGTCGCACGGGCACAAAGCACTAACGAGGCTGATTAGCCACTTTCTCCATCCCCAGGTGCCAGCTGCCTGCCCCCCATGGTCATCCCATCGCGATTGGACCATGCGGTGAGCGTCCTCGTGCTGGGAATCATGACCGAGACCCGACATTTTTCAGCTCTCAATTATTCCCGAGCAATGTACACGATTCCTGATTGGTCTGGCAGCAAGCATTTCATGGTCTCAAATCTCCGCCCGAGCTGAAATTGGAAAATTCCATCTCCGTGGTTTGGAGCCCCAAGAGCCAGCCCAAGGCTCAGCGACGCTGAAGAAATGTTGCCACCCGTGCAATGCGGACTTGAAGGATATCCAAGATGGACTCGTCTCAGCTCCTGACATGAAGCTGATGAACCTCAGGCTTTCTAGAATTGAAAGCACATGGTGTTTTGTTTGCTATATCGAGCGAATCTGATCATGGTCGATGAGATGAAGAACTTGAAGAAGCATGGCGTCACCATAATCTCCACGATGGTCCCACCGGCATGTTTACACTGAAGACAAATAAAGCCGTGCCCTACTGCTTCTGAGCAGTTGGGCTAGATTGTGGCCTGTCACTTGCGTTCTATCCGGTGGGAATGAGAGTTACGGCCCTCTGACTATTTGGGTTGGGACTGTAGACACGAAAGCTAACCAACACTGGAACCAACAACAACAGACGCTTGTATCCGTGTATGCCCTTCGAAAGATGGGGCTTTTTAAGTATCCCCCGGCCTTGTCTATCCATGTAATATGGCTACACATAAGTGCCCGCATAGCCATGGACAATAGACGCTCAGTGGCCTCTACAACTTGAAATGCTATGGGTGGGAGGAGAAGGTGGGGTCAGGAGCAGGTTGTTTGCCCATCTAGAATCCGAAACCTGCTGGCAGTGTTGCACGGAAGGCCCTCTTGACTCATTTTCATCACTCTTCTAGGGAGTTTAGAGAGTTGATGGTGAAGTGTCTGATAGATCCACAAGTCAAACGCTGTGGAGAGCTGGTGCCTGCGACTGTACTTAGGTACAAACAAAAGGCGTGCCGTTCTGCGAGAGACGTAGTCCAATACCAGCGTGCGAGTAGCTCTGGTTAGTAGTCCCTGGACATCTGCTTTCTGTATTTTCTGTTGCCTGCCCACAGTATCCAGCACATGATTGAGCCCACCTGGGATCACGTGCTCCGAGACTCAACAGTGAATGAGACCAACCCGACCAGCAGCGCATACTTAAGTTATCGCTCACATCTTGTAGGTCCTCACTTACGTTTTGTTTCCTTCTTCGAATTCTACCACCCTCGGTCAGCCCAACAACGGCTTCCTTCCACCACATCACTATTCCTCTCCAACGAACCTTGGAACGCACCCATCAGTCCAGCGCCTCCTCAAAGGCGAATCCCAAATTTCACCGACCGCTTTGCCTGCAGAGACAGGTTTGTGACAACCCACCGTCCACCTCTACTTGTAACTAGGTCGCACACTGACCGAATGCCTTCAACCCCACAGATAGATTAGAGCTCGGCCATCCTCGACAAGGTCTCCTACCAACCCGCTTTGCGGAAGCCATCTTCATCGCAGCTGAACCTTGCCGGCGCTACCACTATGGCTGAACCGGACACGGACGAATGCATCAGCCTGCTGGGTGAAGCCTTCCAAAAGCTGACAATCGCCGACCGCCAGCCCGACAGGTTGATGCAGACTGGGCCCACCACGGAATTCCATCGATACTTGGACCTCCCTGCCGAGCTCCAAGGCCCTATCCAGGAAGAGATATTCAGGCTGGCCAACGAGGCAAAGAAGATGCCCGTACTGGCCGTGGTCTCCAGATATTGGCAGGGCATTGTCGAGAAAGAGGTTTTCGAGCAGATCGTAATAGACCCCACCGATGAATGGGATACTTCCATGTTTAAGCAAGTCTTTACAACTAAGAGGCGAAGAGGAATCATTGGGTCTCTGGTTTTCGTCCTCGGCGACCGAATGACGAATCCATGGAATTCAGCCCGGAGCCTGTCGCAAATCAGCTCGCTAATGGAGAAGGTGGGACACATTCTGCAGCAAATCAACACGTGGGACACTGAGAGCAGCGGTGGTGGACTCCCTGCAATGTCTATCGACTTCGTGCATGTGGCAGGGAATGGGCCTCGGACCACTTCGCTGTGGGAGGACAGCCACTTGGATCGAGCCACAGGGTCAGGGGAGCTTCCAACGAACATGGCATTGTGGGCCATCAAGTCCGAGTTTCCAGCTCTTCTCGATCGCCCAACAAGCCTCGGTATGCCTCTCGATTGCCTCCCGCTGCCTGCCTCAATGGCACTCGTGCGAACTATGCCGAACCTGGAGACATGTCATTTCAAACTGGAATCGAAGATGAGATCCGCGGAAGGAATCGAGCGGTTCATCGGTAAGCTGTCATTAATATGTTGACATGTTTCAAGACAGGGAATTAAGTTGACCTTCCTCGTTTAGATTTGATCGCCCAACTACGCACTCTAGCGCCTCGTCTGTCCCGCCTATACATTGCTGGAACTTCCGCGCCCTCAGCTTCGGTCACAGGGAGCATTATGAGGCTATCCGCTTCTTTGCGGGATCTGAGTCAAAGCCTAAAGGTCTTTTCCGTCCATCACACTGCGCTGCACCCATCCTTTTTCGAGCCGTTCGCGGACGAGGACAGACTCGGCAGGGCGAACTCGGACTGCCATTGGCCACAATTGGAGCGCTTGGTACTACATGTATGCTTTGGACCGATTTCAGGGCCGGGCGGATCTAGCTTGACACCCGCCCAGCTGTTCCGGACCCTTGCAAGAGCAACCAGAGCCATGCCCGTCCTCGAATTCCTGCTCATCTCTGTTTATGACCTACCGACGGCCCGCTTAGTGGGACTTTCAATTGCCAGATCCCTGCACAATGGCGTTGTTTACACCAGCCATGCTATGATCCGTTGCTGTGACAAGGATGACGACCGGGGAATCCTGGATGCATTTGTCCCTTTAATGGGCGGCGAGGCCAGACTTGTGAGTGAGCATAACTCGCCGGGTCGAGGGTCACGGCACTATGAGACATCGAAAGATGCCCGGCAGCGATGTACAGATTTCAGCACCGACATCTGTGACGCAATTTCGGAATATTGCCCTCTGCCAATAAAGGCCTTGATGAGATTTCGACGCTAACCTAATTGGAAAGGCGGTCAACGTTTCTGCCCAGTGGCTGACCCGCCTGCAGCGCCGCGAGGCCCGGTCATCACCACAATGACTTCTAAGGTTCCTATTTCCTCAGCAAATCGCCCACGACACCAGCCAAGAAGTAGGAATATATGAGAGAGACCCACCCATCTGGGTGTCACGACATTTCAGCCGTCTCTTTGAAATTTCTTGAAATGAAATTACATTTGTACATCGCTGATGCCCGGTCGTACCGATGACGGATCTGGGAAATATGAACGTGGCGGAATCCTGGGTTTCGAGAGGCCACAAAGTATTCCGAGGCCCACATTACCTACTCAAGCACCTCAATCGCCTTCAGCCCGCTCTGGCCCTCGAATGGGACACCTGACAAGCTTCAGTATCATGAAGCTACGACCAACAGGGCACTGGGGGAACATGCCTACGTACTCAAGTAGCTGCTCATTAGAAAACGCCCCATGGGGAAGACCTCAGCAATATCGAGAAGATGGCTCCCATTGCATTGCTGTACTTACTTAACATGTGACACTGAGAACGATCAAGGAATCATTGTTTAGACTACACTGGCTACCATACCGTTGAGTTGGCGGTCACTTGGGCTCACCACTAGGGGCTGCCGCCATCTTATCTATGTAATTAGCGAGCGAGAAACTTGCGCAAGCACATCTGAGCCACTGTGTGGATGGCATAGTACTTGGAATAACATACGTGATGGTTCCATTGGCTATCGTCCCAATTCATGAGACTGGGCAAAACTCGGGACGGCCTCGTGTAACAAAGGGTTCCACACCCGGCCAAAAATGATCATTGCATTTTGCTACAGTATAGGGCTTGTCAAACTCGCCGATGCTCGCACCTGAAGCTCACAGTGTCCCGCAACTGGCGGCATAACTGTCGTACATCCTCCTCCTCCTCCAACTCTTTGCGCTGGTCAACCGGCACACTGCTCGCCCCATGGCGTTCAGCCCGTGTGTCTTACGGCGCGACTTCTTCTTGTCCTCCAGCTGCCACTACTTGCAGGCTACCATGCGGCCGGCGAAGTTGCCCAAAAAAGCGGCCTTCGCCGTCGCCATCCATACCATGACTATGTGCGGCATCACCCGCGCTATGATCAGAAAGAAACCGGACGGCCGGTATCGCTGGCTTTGTGGAAGGCTTGCGTTGTCGGTACGAGGACGGAATTACTCGCCTCACTGACACCAGCCATGCCGGTGTCAGGTAATTCTGTGTCGATCAATGGACTCCTTCAGCATCTTTTCCACCTCGTTGTCGAGGAGCCGTCCGATATGCTTGCGGAAGGCATCTGTGGGGAGGTTCCTTATGATCCGATGATCGATCCGGCGGTCGATCTCGTCGGACCTGCACCAGCGGATCACCAGCCGCTCGACGTTATCCTGCACGGCTCGGATCCTCCGGCAGAAGCTCTGCAGGCTGTCGAACTGGTGCCGCAGAAGCTCCACGTCCTCTCTCGCCCGGCGGAGCTGGTCCATCTGCTCCGCGTGCCGGGTCCGCGCCACCGGGGCCTTCGGGGTGTCCTCCGGCCTGCGGCGCGCCTCATCACCCGGCGGGTCCCTAGACATGCGGACGATCTGCTGCATCGTGTTGAGAAGCCCAGCCGAGGCGATTCTCAGCCCGTGATCTTTGTCGGTTGCCCCCTTGCCCAGTCTGAGATGTTGGGCTCTGTCGTCAGCATGACCCGGGTCTTTGCGATCGATGCGCCGCGTCCGGTATCTGAAAGGCTCCCAACCCGGGGCGTCGTGTATAGAAGTAAATACGTCGTGGGCTGTGATCAGTGATTCCAGGCCGCTGATGGCCTTTTCATATTCGGCGGTCAAATCTGCAAGATCAGAAATGACCTTTTCAACCTGGGTCCCATGCTTTCGGATCAAGTTCGTGTTGTGTTCGACGAGCTTCTTGTGGTTTCGGATAGCGTTCTGCAAGAAATCCTCTTTGCTGTCGTCTGTAACTCGCTGAATGCATCCCAGTGCCTTGTTATGCGTGTCGATGGTGTCCAAAGCGGCGTCTATATAATCATTGTAGAAAATTTTGTAGTCGACGAAAGCCACCTTATACTGCTCGATCATGTTGCCTAAGCCGTCGCTCTCCTGCCGTGTGACAAGAGAGTTGGCCGCATTGTCTTGCGATTCGAGTTGACGTTCAAGAATCATGACAGTGGAGGCGAAGTGTTCAGCATATTGCTTCCTGACGTATCTGTACTGGTCCCAATGGCTCTTCTGCTCTTGATATATTCTGCTGAGGGTCTCTCTGCACGTATTTCCGGTGGACTCGAGAGATTCCCCACGACTCTGAAGGGCTTTCTCCAAGTAATCCAGCTCTTTCACGAGCGGAAGAGAATCTCTTTGCAAGTCTGAGTGGGCGCAGTTCGCAGTATCCTCCGGCCCCTTGCCAGGGCTGTTGGTTGAGACGGCCTCGGAAGGATCATTGGGAGGTTCAACGGTTGAGACAGCTTTTGGAGAATTGCTGTCAAGGCTATCGGTCCAAGTAGTCGTAGAAGGCTTCTCGTCATGGTGTTCGGTTCCATCACCCTCTAGAGAACTCGAGTCAGGGCTATCAGTTGGAACAGCCTCCGAAGAGTCCTCGTCAGAGTTGCTAGCTGAGACAGCTTCTGAAGGGTGCTTGTGAGGAGGCCTGGGCGTAATGTAGACCGGAGGGATCTGAACCGAGAGTCGGAGATGTGATAGTGCGTAGGTAGCACAGAAAAGACCGAGGACGAGAAGGGGGATATTAAAAGGCGGGGGCCAGGGGATCCGGGCCAGGTACCCGAACGTCCATGGGACCATGTATACCAGACACAGGAAAGGGCCCGAATTGCTGCACACGGATATCGCGTCCATTTTGTTGGTTCGTGCAAGATCGACGAGGCTCTCACGACCGAGAGGGGTGTATAGCTGATCCCCCGGCGGAGATGCAGCGGCAGTGGGACCAGCAGCGTGTGCTAGAGGCCTGAGGATCGAACAGTTAGCAACGAAGGAGGAGGGGGGTGAGCTGAGGAGAGTGCAGAAAAACAGAGTAAGCGGCAGTTGAGCTGGAGGTGCAAGTGGAACGAGGCTCGTCAGAGAAGATACTTTACATTTTGCGCTCGCCCAAGCAACGTCGCGACGTTTCTCGGTGGATGTAGGAGGGAAATGCAGGCTGACCTTTCACTTTTGTTCCCAATTTGTGAAGAAGCTAGTGAATGAGCCCTGGTATTGGAACAGACAGGCCGTCGACCTTCTTCACCTAGGTAAATTCTGCACTGAGACCCTCGCTCCACCATGGAGTCGGCAAAGTCAGCATTCATATTTGGTAATCATGATTATAGGACCAGATGTCATCAAAAGACTGGTATGCTTCCAGTCGGCACGTGCCCACTCCGGGTATCTTTAATTATCATAACTGTTTTTGTAGGCGACTCCACTATCGACGTTGTGCTGCCGATACTTGTCCCTCGCCCTGGAGCTTATCCATTGGGATCTTGTAGCACCACTCTTCGAAGCAGGCATCGCATCCATCCGGCAAGTCAGCACCCTCCTCCTTCATCATTATGGCGCATGCCAGGCACAAACCCCAACCATCGGCACCGTTCTGAGTCGCAGTCTGCACCCCATTGGCAATCATGCCCTCGGTCACCTCCGGATCGTACTGAAACTTTGCCGTGGGCAGGTTGCTCTCGTATGTGTAGTTAACGTTGGGCAGATACACTATGGTGACCGCCTCGGGCTCGTCGCAGCCAAAGAACGCCGCCCGCTTGTTGAAGCCCCGCTCGAAGAAGACCTCCTGGTCTGGGATTGTCGGCATTCGGTCCGCTATCCGGGAGATGTTCTTGGTGTACCAGGACGCATCAATTAGGCAGGCCCCGGTAGGGAAATTGTCCTCGTCCGCAGAGGAGTCGCTCAGGAAGATGACAGAGACGTTCCGCGCTGGCTCCAGCAGTGGTGCTACCGGATCGTTATGCAGGCCGATACCCCCATCCACCATGTATAACTCGTCGACCCAGAATACCTCCTTCGCCTCGTCTCCCGTGCCGTTGAAGCCCTTGAATGGGTTCGGAACCCGCGCAAAGTCAAGCCTCTCGTCCACATCATGAAGCACGTCGACGATCTTCTCGAGGACATTCTGCATCTCGTCGAAGGGGTTCGACTCGAGGCACACCGAGTTGCCAAAGAGGTTGGAGCCGGTGCCGAGGACGAAGCCGAGGTTGTCGAAGCCGACGGTGCACTCGGCGTCGCCGGCGGCAGTGCCGAGGTACTCGATGGGGATCCAGGCCGACACGTCGTCGTTCCAGCTGCCAAAGTCGTACGGCGTGAACTCCCAGACGGTGCCGTTGTCCGTGGGGCCGCAGCGGCCGGCCTTGCTGTCGATGCCGTTGGCGTCGACGATGGGGAACGGCACGCTGCGGCCGACAAAGTTGGAGAGGCCCGCCACGTCCGACATGCGCGTGGCCGCGCCGCCCCGGTCCCCTCGGAGCATCTGGTACGACAGCAGCCGCGACCACGGGTCGTTGAGCGAGACCGGGTAGCCCGCCTTCTTCTTCGCCAGGACGTCGGCCGCGATGGTCGTGTACGCCGCAAGGAACTTCCAGCCGTCCGGCGCCTCGAGTCCGTGCTTAAAGGCCGGCTTCCACAGGTCATCCGCGAGCTCGCTCACCGTGGGGAAGTTGTTCCCCGCCCACGACGAGACGAGCCAGCCGCCGCCGGACACCCCGATATGGTACGTCAGCGCCTGGAGCAGGCCACTGGTCACGACGTCGCTGTCGCGGTCGTCCATGGCCTGCATCACGCCGGCGCCGGTGAGAAATGAGCGCCAGCCGCCGCCGGATATGGAGAGGCCCAAGGTGGGCAGGCTTCCTGCCCCAAGCCCGGGGCTCTGCTTCTCAAGCCAGGAGGCAAGTGAGACGTCCGCTTTGGCCTTGCGCCCTACGCGGTATGCTTCTTCTCGGTCACTCAGATCCGTGTTCCCATCGCGGATCAGTGGGCCGCTGGGGCAGGGTGTGGTCGAAGGGGCATAGGGGGAAGTGGCAGCTGCCAAGCCAAAGGAAAGAAACAATAAAGAATGTGAACGCATATTGCGTAAAGGAATGACTAAGGTTGTTGGTACGATTAACGAACGAATTGACGATGCTGCATCATAGTCTCTGCTCAAGCGACGGAGACGAGGCACACCAAGGTCGGTTAAGAATTAAAAGAGAAGTGGAAATAGTCGGCAAGCAGATATCATCGCGCCGGGAGGTGAAAGTAGGTGGCCCGGGCATATTATGGCTTCGCGCAGGCAAGCCAGGCACCTCAAAAGGACACAAGGACGGACTATTTTCCCAGATCAAAGGGTCGTCAACAAATTCTATTTTGGAACCGCTGCACATCGGGCCCGCTGGTTACCAGCCTCAGCCCTGTAGCCGAAAAAAGGACGGCTCCGCATGCTATTCTCTCGTGCGAAAGATGGAGCCCCCCTGACTCGTGGCTCACCGTCATGCGAGATTTGATGGCAGGCTCGGTTCTACCCGAGCGCACGAGTCACAGTGGACTTCCTCATGAGACTGCGCACCGCCTCGTCGCTGCTAGTGATGGTGATAGGGGGCAGGTGCGAGGCCGGTGATGGGAAATGAACACAAGAGGATGTTGTAGATCTGCTTTGCTGCTGTCTAATCGAATGGACAAGTCTCCACGAGCGGAGCCGTATAAAGGCACTTACAAATTTACAATGAAGGGATATACGTATTCCCTCGTATGGATTCAAGGCCCTGGTGGATACCACAAGGCCACGGCGATTGATCGCCATCTTTGCGTCAATCAGACGCAAAGTTCCTAAGCCGGCAGGAACACCATTGGCCCCCAACTGAGATATTGTAGCAGCGTGAAAGTCAGGAAGGCTGAAATTCGTTGGGAGTGTCCTAGCATTCCTCGGCGATGCAGTCAAAAGGAGATGATGTCACCCTACTTCGATGTGACGACGCCAGTGCGAAAGAAATGGCCATCTATGAGGTACCGTAATAGTTTCTGCCATACTATATGTCCATGTTGAGTATGTCACGCTGAGCAGATGGAAGACCGGGTTTCTTTTGTGTTCATTTCTACTGTCATTCCAAGGGCCGTCAATGTGGCCGTCTAGAGACATTGAGTGGCTTGAAGTGCTCCTGTCGGGTATCTAAAAGTACAATAAGTCATGCTTAAAACCAAGGCCCTCCTGATGGGTGCCTGTGACCTTCCCCTTCCCTACACCATCGCTTCTCCTCTGCCTCGCCCTGCCCCCGCCCCCCTTTTTTTGTCCTTTTCGGTTTCCATCTCCTTTCTCTCCTGCACCCCATTTCCTTCTGTGTCTCCCACATTCCTTGCACCTCGTCCTTGCTCGTCATAAAGAGCCCTGTTCCCACGTTCTCCTGCCGCCACCCTTCCCAGCCAATAGCAGATCCCAACAAGGAGAACTCCGCCGTTCCCGACAGCGAATCCAAGGTGTAGAGTCGGTTTGAGAGAGGATGCGATTTTTGTCCCGGCACCCCCGCGCTGTGTTTGGTGGCCGGGCGTCGGTGGCCAAGGTTTTGCCCAACCTCTGGAGATCAACCCATTGGGGATCACCAAAAAAGTTTTTTTGTGTTTTTGTTGAGGGCTTGTCGCTCGGTTACCAGCAGGTGTCAAAGCCAGGAGTTGGCGCCCAGCCTCTGGAGATCAACCACATGGGATCACCGAAAGGCTTTTGTTTAGGGCTTCTCGCTCGGGGATTTTGGCAGAGATGTTTCCCTGGCTTTGGTTGCGGAACATATAGGCTGGCTGTTGCTGGTCAGGGTGTGTCGTCGGCAGAGGTAATGGGACGCTGAGGCGTCTAGAGGGTGTCGGGCCCGTGGGTTTGAAACCACTTCACCTGCTCACTCCGAGTGAAATCCAACACCTTTTTCGTGATGTTTAACACCTCTTTCGGTCCGTGTTTCAGGATTTCGACCGCGGCGATGAGGAGGTCATCACGGTAGATCAAGAACATCTCGCGCATCTCGGCTTTGCTGAATGCCACGCGACCCGGCAATCTGGCATGCTCACGCACGTCATCCAGTTTGATCTCTTCGTCGGCCGCCAGTATCATATCGATGATGTGGTTCTGGAGGTCCTTCTCCTCCTTCTTGACGCCACACGATTCCAACTTTTGTCAAAGGTTGTCAGGTTTAAGAAAGGCGTCCTGCCACTCCTTGAAGTATTTGACGGAGTACATGTCAGGCCTGAGCTTGGGCACCGGAGGCGCCATGGTTGTCCTGTAGACATCCTCGTCGTTGATGTCGTTCGGGTCGGCGTAGTCCACCTCATCAGCATTCTCGCCGGTGGGCATCTCATTCTTTGCTTGCTGTTCGGCAAGGTATAGCTCACGGGCCTTGCCATCCAGATACCAGCCGGCATCATGGTCGTGTTCTTTCTTTTCGGCCTTCTTTCGCTCCTCGGTCAGCTGGTTAGAGACGCCCTTGGCCTTCCGGATGGGCCGGACAGGGGTCATGTCAACATCGCCCTGAGGACCCTGCCTGGCGTTCTCGGTCTCGGGCCCCGGCTGCTGCTCCTCCTCAGCGAGCTGCGAACCATCCTCGGATGCCCCCTTGGCCTTGGCGTTCTCCCGGGAGTCGGACCTGTGGACCTTCGCAACCGTGGATGGAACGATCTGGATCTCAGCGCCGTGCTTCTTTGGGTTGACGTCAGCCTCGAACTTGTGATCCTGGGAGGCCTGGGCGGCCTGCAGCTTGCCCTCGACGTCGGCCATCTGAGAGTCGTTGATCTCCTCCACATCTTCCAAAGGCTCGTCGGCGAAAACGTTCATCTTTCCTCCCTCGATAACGTCGTGGGTGGGAGCATCATTGGCGAGTGGCGCGCGAGGGCTGACGGCCGAGGCTGCACGCTGATCAGGCCGGGGCACTTGGATGTACGACGGAGAGGTGGCGCTGCGAGTTGGTGCTGTGGGCATCGCATTTGGCGATGCAGGGATGTAAGCTGGAGATCCACCGCCGAGAGCTGGGGACTGTAGCTTGTGCGCCGGAGTCGCAGGCCGGAGCTTCTCAACGACTTGTGTGAAAGCCGGGCTCGGAACTTTCGGGGCAGGAGCCCGGGTCTTTGGCTTTACTGCAAAGGGCGAGGTGTTCACCGCGCCGGTGAGCCCGGGGATGAAGAACCCGGAAGCTCCCCCAGCAGTCGGAGCCGTCTGCCTGGGTGCCATGGGCAAGGACGGGGAGCTCGCAGTTGGTGCCTCGTATGGGCTCAGCTCTTCGCTGTGCTTCGCGGCGAAGGCCGCCTGCTTCTTCTGAGCGTTGGTGGCCACATAGGTCATGGTGCTCTGGGCCTTGCTGGTGACCTCCTGCTGCTTGCTCGGTGTCGTTCCGGGCTTGCGATGCACGAACGGGTCTGCCTTCTTGGGCGGCGTGGGCTTCTTTGCCGGCAAAGGCTTGGCAGGCGCGGGAGTCGTTGAGGTGGCCGGAGTGGATGGAGGAGCATCAGCAGTCGAGGATGAGCCAGGGTGGTTGTTGGCCATCATGGGGGCAGGCGGGGCGGGGGCCGAGGGAGTAGGAGCCTTCATGCCAAAGAGGTTTGTGCTGGTCGCAGTGGGGGCGACATTGCTGGTCGAAGGGGCAATTGGCGCATCGCCGTCACCCATCATCTCAGGCGGCGGATCCAGGTTCATCTTCTCCACAGGGGCTGACCAGTCTATCTTCGGCTTGGTGACTGTGGGAGGACGGATGTTGAAGTTGACCTGCTTCGGAGCAGGCCTCGCCACAGGAGCCGAAGGAGGAGCCGACGTAGGCTGCGCGGCCCTGGGGGCGCGGGAGCCGGGCCCGAACATGTCGCTCGGGAACTGTGCGCCGGGCATGCCACCGGATCCGAAGGAGAAGATCTTGGATGGGCCTGGCGTGGGAGCCGACCGAGGTGCCGGCGCCGCGGAGGATGGCTTTGCTGGAGCTGTGCCAGCAGAGGGTCGGCTGCCGCCCACCGGCTGAGGTGCTGCCTTGAAGCCGCCAGTGCCGTTGCCGCTCGGGATCATGGGCTGGTTGTCGGCCATGGAGGTGTCCTCTGGGGTGGCGAGGCTGGGCTGCGGCCGTGGGGGAGCAGGCTGGAAGAAGCGCCTCTGCTCAGGGGCAGACTGAGGGCTGGTCGGGGGTGCGTCCTCCATCTCGTCGTCGAGCTCTGGCGCGCCTCCCGTGCTACCGCCAAATCCAGATGGAGGCTGCTGGCCTTGCTGGGGCGGGTTGGGTGTGGATGGCCATGGCCCGTTGCCCTGCGGCTGCTGGCCCTGGGCGGGGACGGGCTGCTGACCCTGACCGGGACCGGGAGCGGACGACTGCACGAAGTTGGTCAGAGCACGGAGATGGGCCTCAAGGTGGGCCAGGCGCTTGTCCTGCACCTCCTGCTCGCCGTGAAACTTCTTCTGCTGCGAGGCCAGGCGTTCCTCGCACTCCTTCTGGATGGATGCCTGTCGTTCTCCCGCCTCCTTCCTGATGGACTGCTCGCGATCGGCCGCCTCCCGCTTGGCCGCGGCCGTTGCCTCCACCTTGACCGCCTCGATTGCCTGGTGCATGTAAGCCATCATGCTGGTCCGGATGGCATCCTCTCGGCGCTGCGTGTCGTCTCGAACAGTGGCGGCCTCCTTCTTCGCGGCCTCCATTATCTCCTTCCTCATGGACTCCATCTTCTCTGCGTGCTGCCGCCGAATGGACTCAATCTTTTCGCGGAGCTCCTTGACGAGAGCCTCATTCTGGGGCTGAGGAGGCTGGTGCTGGGTGGCCTCGAGCTTCTTGTCGATCTCGTTAAGCCGAAGGGTCTGTTGGTTGAATATAACTTCACACGTGTTGAAGTTACTGCCGTGTTCGGCGAGCTTCTCCTTGCACTCGGTGAAGTTCTTTCTGCAAACTTCCAAGCGCCCCTCAACCTCATCAAACCAGACTTTGGCCTTCACCAGCATGTCGGACTGAACGCTCGCAGTCTCCTCGAGACCCTCGATCTGCTTGCCCTGGTCCTCAACCTTTTTGATGAGGGCTCTGACATCTTCATGGTTGCAGCCACCAGTGGTGGCCTGCTGCTGCTGGCCGCTGGCGGAGCCATGTGAGGTGGCTCCCGCGGTGGTGCCTTGAGGTTTGGCGTTAGGGAGTGCGGCCTCAAGAGCAGGGTCTTGCAACCCATCCGCAGCCTTTGTGTTGTCTGGCTGGATGGCACGAGAGGACTCGATATCTTCGAGGGCCTTGACGCGCTTCTGCAGGTCCTTGAAGGCCTCTGAGTCATCTGGCTGGATGGCAGGAGTCTGTTGGATGCCCTCAAGCTCTGCGACGCGCTTGTGCAGGTCCTCCACAGCCTTGGTGTTGTCTGGCTGAACGGCAGAGGCAGACTGGACGCCCTCGAGGTCTGTGACACGCGTTTGAAGGTCCTTGACAGCCTTGGTGTTGTCGGGAGGGATGGCAGAGGCAGACTGGGTGGCTTCAAGCACCTTGACGCGGTCCTGCAGCTCCTGGATCGCTTTGGCGCTGGCATCGGCGGCTTTGCTCATGTCGGCCTTTGCGGACTCCAACTCGGCGATCTTGTCGAACAGGTTGTCGTTGGCAGTGCGCATTTCGTTGATGGTCCTGTGGCAAAGCTTGAACGTCTCACGGTTGTCATAGCGGTTGCCATAGGAAGCGACCTTGGGTCCGTTCTCTCGAGCCCCAGCCTGGGTGGCGTCGAGGCCCGCAGAATCATTCATTTCGCGCAGCTTCTGGGTGGCGAGCTCATTGATCTTCTGCAGGACGGCCCTCTCGTGCCTCCCGTTGCGAGCCATCTCTGCCTCAATCACCTTGGGGTGGTCTTCAGGGTCGGGGCACTTGCTGGGGATCAGGCTGCCATCACCCTTCAACTTCACGTTCAAATCGAACCTCTTGTGCCACTTCTTTTCGCTAATGGGGAGCTTCAACGCCACATCGATCCCCAGCCTGGCCTTGTCGTAGACGTAGAACAGAGGTTGTTGGGCAGCGTCGACCGCTACGGCAGACTGGCTGGCAACCCTGGTGTCATCGTCGACGACACCGCCGAGAGTCGGCTTGGCGATGGGGTTGCCTGGGATTGAATCGCGAATCAATAACAGTGCCCCTCGAAAACGTGGGACGGAAGGGGCAGGACTTTACCATCAAGAGGGGCGGGGCGGACCAAGTACCTGGTCGCCCGAGCGTAGAGGGGGTTGATGAGGTTGCGGGAGATGAAGCCGACCATGATGGGCAATGAGAAGTCGTCTTGGTCGGCTTGGGGAGGGGTGGGGTTGATGAGAAGCTCGATGCGACGATGGTGTTGATCGCGGAGTGTGGTGATGGTACCAACGCGATTGCTCGCAGGAGGGGACGGAGTGGTAGGGGACGCGATGGATCGCAGATGGTACGGTGTGTGATGTGATGAAGGGTGGAATCACGATGGGGCTTTGGGTGTTTGTCAACTGTGGTCAAACAAACTGACGATGTTGAAGATGGGTGCTGGAGGGATTTGTGGAAGAGTGGAAGGGTGGGAGGTCTGGGAGGTGGGAAGGTTTAAATACTTCCTGAGCTGAGGTCTGTCTGAAGGGGAAGCTTTTCGGTTGCAGCTTTTTGGTTACCGTATTGACATGTTACAAAGTCGGCAGGTCAAAGCAAATGGGCAGGCAATTTACTCGCTGCTATGGCAGCCAGCGACGCGCCACGCGATGCCACGCGCAAGTGGAAGAATTGCAAGTCTGGGTGAAGTGGGGGAGACAACATTCACTTGAGCAAAGAGGCCACGCATTGATGGCCCAACCAGTTGTAATTCGCTATTCTTCCCAACCACACAATGCAAGCCGTATTTTTTTTACGCCTACTTTCAATACTTGGAAATGCACTCGTCGCAGACCTTCTGCAAGTCTGGCCTGAGGAGGAGGAGCTGCGCCAACACAATCGACGCAACGTATTGTCAGCCCCAAAACAATGCACACTTCGATTGGCAATCTACACAACTGTCTAATGCACCACCGAGATAGTTCAGCTTCGAAGAGCTCGTCTCGAGGGTTGCTCGATTGACTTGCTTCAGCTTCATTCAGCAGCAAGTGTCGTCGTGCCACTGCAGAGCCTAGAGGCCTGACGTCGAGGCTGACAACTGCCCGAACCGGCACCGCCCGCGCCTTAGCGTCGAAAGTGGGGCGTTGCCTTGTTTACTCCGGCAGCCTCGCGCTTCCGGCAAACTTAGCGCCGACCCAGTGTTTGATTGCAGTGAAAACATCATCACGAATGGCTGAGGCAACACGGCTGGCTATTTTTTTTTGTTTTTATGTGTGGGACCGATTTATTCATCATACCAAGGGTAGCTAGATATTCCACGCCGCGGTGCCCTGCGCTCAATTGGCGCACGTGCAGACTGGATGCATCTCCTGCTCTCGTCTGCCCTTCCCTCGTGCCCGTCCGTACTTAATTCCATGTCATGCACCCCTGCGGTCCTGCGGTGAGTGATATGCCGTGCTCGCGACTCGTATGCCCCTCGTGTGTGCTGCTGTGTGTGTTCCTCGACCATCTGTGCCCAGGAGCGGCTAACTAAGGTATTTGGTGTGTTGGGGCTGGCCAAGACCGATAGCCCCCCCGGTGATCAACCCAACCTTAGAAGGGGATTACCGTGAGGATTGCTACCATGCGGTCATGTCAACCGCCCTTGCCCGTGTGGCGCGAAGCCGCCGGCCCTCTTGTAGGTGATCAACCCATGGGGATCACCGAGAGGGACCCCCGCTCCTTTGACGCAGCCTCCCCGAATGTCATGCTTGATTTATTTTCTCCGTGGCCGTCCGCAATTCGGTTATCAACCCAGCGGGGATTACCGGGATGGGCGTCCACACAGCAGCCTTGAATGATCCCACCTCCGGGCGTGTTTCTTGTATTGCCTCGTGGGCCAATCGTCCAGCAGGGATTGACGCCGCTATCTGACGCGTGGGAGAGTGTGTGGGCGTGGAGATGGATCAGTTGCTTGGACGGCCGCTCTTCAGGAGTCTTTGTTCAAGTGTGGCGTTCGTAAGGTGCCTCAAGGGGAGCTGCTGCTGCGGTCTGGGTTATCTCCGCTGTTGCTTTCTGTGTGAAGCACACTGGAAATTTGTGTGTCGAGGACATGAATCAGCTTTCCCAAGCAAGCGACAGACTGGATGTTGAGGCGGAAGACCGTGGGGTACGTTTGGAAGATAGTGTCGGATGGAAGAGTCGGAGGGAAGAGTCGGAGGGAAGAGTCGGAGGGAAGAGTCGGAGGATGATATCGCTGCTGCAAGGGCGAGGCTCGCTGCGCGGAGCCCCCGTCGCAAAACAAATGAGTCTGAAGAGAAGGGAGGAATGCTCATCCTTGCGAATGGGGGTGATCGCAAGGAGATAGACGTGTTAGGCTCCCAGACTGGCGAACAACTAAGTAGTCATCAGGCCGCGTTGTTGATTAACTGCGGCCGAGCGCCTCCCGAGTATTAAGAAGTTGAGGTATAGGGACATAATGGCTGACGCCTCGCCCGCGCCTGAGTGTGGTCGATCTCCGAGCAGGCTG
Source organism: Diaporthe aspalathi (assembly GCA_001447215.1). Taxonomy (NCBI): domain Eukaryota; kingdom Fungi; phylum Ascomycota; class Sordariomycetes; order Diaporthales; family Diaporthaceae; genus Diaporthe; species Diaporthe aspalathi. The sequence goes on from LJJS01001529.1 coordinate 72,544, forward strand.
TCGGCAGTGGCGTGTCGCCGACGAGGCGAGCCGAGGAATAAGTATGCGTTGTTGTCTTTTTTTTTTGTCTTTTATCTTTTAAGTTGACAGCTGAATGAATGGCCACAAAGAGTCTGGGCTTGATTGCCTCGGGGTCTTTGTAGATCGAGATAGTTCTTTTATACAGTGTTCGGACAAGAGACATCGGCTTCGCGGTATCGTCGGGCCTAACTACCCGTCGGCAGGCGAGGGTGGGAAGTTCTCCGGGTGGTCCGCCTGTTGACCCGGAGGCAGGAGGGACATGTTGGACTTGCGCGCCCAGTCGACCGTCAGGTCAGACTTCCTGCCAGGGTCTTTGATTACTGTTCAAGAAGAGGTAGTGTTAGCCCTTGTCTGCTCGGCACCTGGAGGAACATACGGCGGAGGATATATCCACGTTGGCTTGCTTACCTTGGCACGCATAGTCCATCACCATCTGCTGCTCGTCTCGGATGTCCTTGTTACAGGCCAGGAAGTGGGTTTGCGCGCGGTTGTCGCACAGAGGATGGCTCGAAAAGCGTTTGTTGCAACGCGCGCCGGGGCAGTTCACGAAGGCGTAGATGCCGTAGCCCTCAGCAGTCCTGTAGCCGAACAACCAGGGCCTCTTCTTGCCCATCTTGGTGACCTTGCTCATGGTGATGGTGTCCCTGCTGGACTTCAAGGCCTTCGACGACGGCAAGTCGTCGTGGGCTGGTCTGGCATGCTTCAGAGCGGTCCGGCCGGGAGCAGCAACAGTCGGGGCAGATACAGCCGCAACTCCAGAGATAGAGCCAGGCCCGCTAGAAGAAGCCTTATCATTCCTCAAACACCTTCGCTTTCCGGCTCCCGAGGCTCCAGGTGCTGAGGCGTCATCATTGGCTTCTCTGGCACGCTTTAGAGGGGTGGGGCCAGGAGCAGCAATAGGTGGAGCAAATGCAGTCGCAGCTCTAGAGCTAGGGCCGGGCCTGCCAGAAGAAGCCTTATTCTTCTTTAGATACCATCGCTTCGCAGCTCTCCAGGCTCCAAGTGCTAAGTTATTGTCGTTCGCTTCTCTAGCAGGCTTCAGAGCGGTGGGGCCAGGAGCAGCAATAGGTGGAGCAGATGCAGTCGTGGTTTTAGAGATAGAGCCGGGCCCGCCAGAAGAGTCCGTGTCTGTGCTCTTACGCCTTCGCTTCACGGCTCCCGAGGTTCCAGGTGCTAAGTGGTCAACGTCCACCACTTCCTCTTCACCAGGGACAGTGTCTGAGTTGGACGGCCGTTGACGCTTCTTTCCGCGGCTCGCCGCGTTGTCCTTGCCCTTGCCCTTGACCGGACCGCAACCCTCCTCACCGGGTTGCTTTTTAGATGCGTCCTCGAGCCGAGCTGGACTTCCGAGGGGGGTCTCCTGGGCGCCCTCTTCCGTTCCGGACGTCGCCTGGTGTAAGCGGCTATTGAGCTGCCGCACTCGCTCTTGGCAGCGCTCGAAATCCTCACACTTAAGGGAGGCGATGTTGACGTCGGGCTCCTCACCTTTGTAATCATTGTGCCTGGGGTCGTACTGCGGCTGCCGAAATATCCACTCGGGATCATTCCAGGGCTCTGGCCCCTGGTCGACGATAGCCTGGTAAAGTGCCTGCAGTTGATCACTGTTAGCAGGAAACCAACAAAAGCGGCCGGGGTAGACCTCGGAGCCAATTTACCAGGAGCCGCTCGCCGTGAGTCTCAATCTTCCCAAGCAGTTCCTTCATCCGCTCCTCAAGATTGTTCGCGCAAGCGACGTGTTCGGAGGGGATGGAATGAAATGTCCTGGAGTTGTGGAATATGAGAAGCATGTCATTGAAGAATGCAGTGGCCCCGTAGCCGTACGAGTCTTGCGATAGTAGCAAGCGCTGGATCTGTTTGAGATATCGTGGTCTCTTCACCTCGATATAGTAGCACGGATAGCTACTATGAATGACTCGTCTAATGAAGGGGAACGCGGGCATACAATTGTTCATCAGTTCACCCAACATCTCGAGAAGAGGTTCCTTCAGAGAGAGGTCGTCGCATTCGTTGATGTTGTGGTGGCATGACGGGCGGCCATCAACCGGGCCAAGCCCAAGAACTGCATTGCGACCTTCCTCGTCGAAACCCGGGGCGTGAACAGGGTCTTTTGGTGGATCCGACCCATCCTGTGCTTCAACCTGGCTGGCAGTGGGTAGTCTAATATTGAAAACAGCATTACCAAGGCAGCCGTAGTAGAATTCTCGTGGCTCTGACGTGTAAAACGGGCTTGGGCTGTGTTTCCTCATCTGCTCGAGAAGAACAACGTCTCCGGATGCCACAATCCTGTCTTTGATGGTGTCGTATTGCATGACTTCACCCGCGCGGTCTCCATTGGGGCCGTTGTAGCTGAGGAAAAGTGTGAAGAGGTCATCCGCCTCTCTCTCATGACGGCCGACGCATGACTCCCTGTCGAGCAGATGTCAGTTACCACAGTACATATCACGTTGGCCAAGGGGATGGCATGGCATGCTCACCAAAACGGGAAGACCAAGTTTTCCAGGTGCTGGATGCGGCGAAGCTTCACCTCTTGGGGAATATCATCGCTACGGATAGCTGATAGAAGTTCTTTGTAGATTTCGTCAAAGCCAAGCTCCGCGTCGTAGACGACGCCATTGACTTTGAGACCGTGGGATCCTCTAGCCGCCATTGTGGTATGTGAATGCAGGGTGGGGAGATATAGTCGAGGACACTCAGCTTGACTGGCACAGGAAGGCCTGGGGAGGGTGGATGTTCGGCGTTTCGATGACTGGGCAATGGAACCTTTTGTGCGCAAGCCAACTTCTGTTTGCCTGCGTGCCAGGATCGGAGCCAGACCGAAGCGGGGTGGGAATTGGGTATGAGGGTATGAAGAAGGTATGGGGATATGAAGAGGGTATGAGGGTATGAGGATCGATCTACTCTGGTGTTGTTCGGGTGGGATGCCTGTAGGTAGGTTAACGCAGGCCGTCCCAAGTGATGACAGTCAATGAAGTCTAAATCCCCAGGCACAAGAACAAGCCGAGCTGGGTGAAACGTGGTGAAGTCTGCAGAAAGGTATGCCAGGAACGGACAACGGTTGCTGGGATTTTCCGTGCGAGCGTTGCGGGACATCGGTTAGACGGCCACACCAGCAAGCGTACTTATTTATATATACATTCTAGTATTGCCCCCACTTTGGCAACAGAATACTGTTACAGTAAATTGTGGCAACAGATTGCAGTTACAGTGAATTGTGGAAATATATTACAGTTACAGTAAATTATCCAAACACATTACAGTTACAATAAATTGTGGCAACACATTACGGTTACAGGAATTGCGCTTCGAGGACCAAATCCGGCCGAGCGACGAGCGGCAGGCACAGCAGCTGTATTTAACAGACACAAACTTGTTGCCCCACGTTCATCGCAGTCGCAACCACGGCCGACTTTCTAACACCCACTGCACACAACACAAGTGCGTCGAGCTTGTCTTATTCCTCCCGCAGTGGTTCTCCCGGTCAGACTCATAATCCTATTTGACACCAGCATCCCATCAACCAACAACCTCTCACCCAAAGACCAACCCAATCCCAACCTCAACATCACCGGCAACATGGCGGAACAGGGTGAATACCAGCGGACGCGCCCGAGACGCGACTACCAATACGGCATGTAAGCACAATCATCCGCTGTTGACTCGATTTGTCTCGCACCTCTACACTCACATGTTCCACTGTATCTTGTTCGTGTTGACACTCTTCTTGCGCAGGACTCTGGGTATCGACTGGGGAAGCGAGGGTGTCCGGGCCAAGCTGTTTGGTGCCCCAGCAAACGGAGGGATTGTCGACCGACTGCTCAAGCGCACCCGGACGATCGAGAGCCTGGCCTTCGGTCGTCAAGAAGCCATTGGCCAGGTCACCTCGCAGATTCATCCTTTTGGCCACACCAGTTCCAGCCCCAGCGGAGCGATGGTTTACCCAGGAAACAAGCTTATTCCGGGTCGTCGCTCCGTCTCGGCCAAGCTTGCAATGTATGCTGTGGGGGGCATTTCCGACGAGATGGCTCGACTATCGCCTGAGCTCCGGGCATTGCAAGTATTGATTGACCGGGATCCTCAGATCGTACCGCCCATTTGCCTGGGCATCGAGCAGATAATGCTGCATGTTTTGCGCAGGGCTCACGCCACCCTGGGGTATTACCGAGGACGCAAGATTAATGCTATCGCCCTGACAGTCCCTGCTCAATGGCCCATTGAGTTTGAAGAGGAGTACGGCAGGCTTCTCTCGAACGCCTGGTACCAGGTCTTTGACTACACCATTCCGGAGATCATCTTCCTCACCGAGGGACAGACCAACGGGCATTGTGCGCTCTACAACGACACTCCTCCAGCCAGCATGGACCGTGCACAGTTGGCTGACGAGAACTTCTTCACCATCGGGAACACCAAGAACGGGGTCCTCCTGATTGATGCCGGAGGACACAGTACTGTAAGATGTCACCTGCAGCGCGAGAATGTGCCTTATTTCTGGGTTTCTGTTGAAGCTGACAGTCATGATACCTACACAGAACGTTTCCCTGGTCACCATCTGCCAAGGTAACAACCCGCTGGAGATCTGCTCTGATCGTGGTCAGTCTCATGTCCTTCCTCCTAGTCCTCCGATAGCTGACCAAATTCTTTCAGGCGCCCTTGGAGGCACGGATCTATGGGCGTGGCGCGCCCTACAGCTGGTGAAGACTGCATGGAAACAGGCTTCACCCCATCGGGACATGCCTGTGGAGGCGGAGCATGAGACTCTGAAGTTGTTCTACCGCACGCTCCCCGACTACAAGGAAGATTCGGGGGCATGGTTCTTTTTCAACAACGTCGGCCCCAATAGAGACACATTCAAACACTACGTCACTCCTCAGGAGCTCGTCACCGCATTCGAAGATGCGACTGCGCACACCTTCGCTCTGATCGAGAAAGGCATTCTTCAACTCAAGGGTTTGGTTCCCACTTGTCCCACGACCAAGATCCTGATTGGTGGTGGTTCTTCCGAGGGAATCATGTGGGTGAACCCCATGGCCGCTCTTTGCACTAAGCATCAGATGCAGCAGCCGATCTACATCTGGCAGATGGGCCAAGATTGCGAGTGAGCATATCTTCGACGACCCCAGTATCCCGGCATTAGACTGACTAGATATAGGTACGCTCGGCTCGCCGCTGGAGCAAACTACGCGCTGGCGAAGGCAATGTCTGTGGCCGGATTCGTTGACAAGGCTGCATTTGGCCTTGCTGTAAAGAAGTAGTCCAGGGTTGCCGAGGGCAGGACAATGGACTCGCGTGGCGAAGTCCCCCTTCTATGGGCTCGAGTAGATGTCACCCCTTTCTCACCCCACCAGATTTGACACCCAGGACCTCCATGGTCTTTACTGACTTTCGCGGGCTCCAACAGGGAACGAAGTTCGCCACGACCACAGACGCGGATGGAACAGAGGAATTCAAGATCATCTGCCAACCCGAGTACAACAACACCCTGATGAACTCCAACATCGAGCCCGACTACATGTCGTACGACCTGCTCCACATCCCCTACCGCAGAGAGGGCACCCTCCAGTTCGATCTCGACATTGAGCCCAGCACCGAGAAGCTCAAGCTCAAGGTCAAGCACATGGGCAGACTTGAGGGCGGCAGGTCGGCACAATCCATCGAGAGCAGAGAGGTGGAGTTCGACCTCTGGGTCCCGCCCGGCAGCCGCCGCCTACAGATCTGGGAATGCGAGCAGGACATCCAGAGGAAGAGCGACTGGGCCTTCGGAGGCGAGCCGCAGCCCGCAGCCCTCATCGCCCTGGGCGACATCGTACCCCAGGTGGCCCAGCAGGCTCCTGCTCCGGGCGGGGACTTGGAGATGGGCGCCGACAGCATCACCGCGGCGGCGGAGGGTGCGGATGGCCAGGGAGGTGCCTAGGCTGTGCGCCGCGGCACTCGACGGCTGCGGGTCCCGTGTGTGTCGGCACGGGAATCTTCGCGATATGGTTGGAACGGGACGTACTGGTAGGGGTGGAAGCCGGGCCATCTGGAGGCTATTCGAAGAAGAGTAGCCCTGGTTAGCTTGGGCGTGTCTGACGGGCACCACAGTGTGCTCCACACCGCTCGGGGTGTATTGAGATGTTGCGAGCTAAAGAGGGCTCCAGGACGCAGCATATTCCGTGCCGCCCTCATTATGATAGAGAGACGAATGTGACGCTTTGTTGGCAATCCGGGTCTTTGAGCGGGGGAAGAAGCAATACAGATGTAGGACCAGTTACCCACCTGCTTATTATTATTTACATCAAGTAGAAAGAAAGCCAGTTTGTCCCAGGAGTACAAGTCGTTGGCGATCAACTTTAATGCTGCGTGCCAGAGTCGTACAATTTTCCGATGGAACACCATGAGTTCCCGAATTAGCCAAGCACGTCACGTTGAACCCGATGACATCGGTTGCAGGTCGACATTTGTTGAACAGGAGACAGGTGCCCCGCCCTCGGCCTGCTGACACAGCTTCAGGCTGAGTACGTGCCGTCTGTGGCGAGATCGTTAGAAAGATCCGGAGGACCCAGCTACTCGAGAGGCCCTGGGAATGAGAGCCAAATCAGGCAGAGGCCTTGAAGGAATGCACTGCTTGCCTAGACGGAGATCGACCACGGCAACTGGCTGACTATTTCCAATTGCTTCTCGCAACTCCAGTGGAAGCCCCTACGTTTATGAGCAATCCAATCTGTCTGGTTTAGAAGCTTTGTATTCCGACATATGTCGAAAGACCTCTTGTGTATCGCTCGGACTCGAGACCTCGAAGACGAGCAAGTGTGGCATCAGCAGGCGCCCGTAGATGGACCTTGAGCAGGGATACACAGACTACGTGCCAAAAAGGCCACGAGACAAAGAAGACAGTCTCCTTCATGCGCTGGCTCCAGGCATAGTTATCTGAACCTAGTTCAAGGTCTTGTAGTAACTAGTTACCTCTGAAACCGCCCAGAATAATTCCAGGACTGGATTCCGCGTGTTCATCAATTTCGAAGTTACTTAGGATTCCCGGATATTCCTTCAATCTGAACTGGAAACACATCAGACGTTTCACCCGGTCCGCTCCCTGGAGATGGGCAGCACTGGACTTCTCTCTCTCTATCTATGAACAGTAAGCCACGATCACGCGCGGACAGACCACACCATACCCAGTGCCTGAGAATGGAGAGAGGTGTGGAGGACAGACTCCTCCCAGTCTTTATCTCGGATCAGGAAGACGTATGAACACGACACAGAGCCATACCCACCTGCATCATATATCAAGTGTTCCATCACGTTCTACGTTGCCACAACGAGAGACTAGCTACTGCGGCAGTGACGCTGAACTCCAGGGCGGGCATTCCGGGTAAACAAGCCGCATATTCGTTCACAATTTATCCAGTATTTCCATTGGTATTTAAGATAGACACATACAACATGAAGCAGTGGGGGGCCGCTCGAAGCTTCCGGCAAAGCGTTGTAGAATACCACAAGGCTGCGTGCGGCCTTGAGAATAAGATTCAGCATGACGCTGGGGTCTTATAAACGGCTGGAGGGCCCAGCCCTGCCCTGGAACTCTCGAAGCCCTCTTCCGTCTCACGCTGAGGCTAGGCGACGACACAAGACTCAGGATTGAGCACACACATGACGAGGCTCACGCATAAAGCGGTCAACAAGTCGAGCATGCATGCCTCGGCTATCTATAGAAGCGTATCCAATACGCTTCTCAACCGAAACAAGGCGACGGGGCATCCCCGCCAAGAAGGGGGAGGGGGGGATCAGCGGCGGCTGGCCGCCTACAAACCCCAAGGCCGTGCGTTGTGTGTTGTGCGTCCCCCCGTCCCAAAAAGACGAGGGAACTATTGCCGTGTGCTCTCAAGCTGCCCACCCGAGCTATCCGAGTCGTCGTCTGAGGAGCGGCAGCCAAGCCTATGCTTATCAATCTGACCAGGCCCGCCATAACTATGCCGCTGCCCGCTGGCGATCCCACCCCTGAGCCTGAGGACCCCCATATCGGCTGCTTTTATTAATGCCGTACGTACGTCACAGCGAAGGGTGGGAGGGGGGGTCAC
>LJJS01001529.1:80626-154781 GCA_001447215.1 Diaporthe aspalathi
AGCGTTTCGTGGCGTAGCATTGGGTTCGAAGCTTGGGCCTCGGCGCCGACACGGCGCCCCGAATCATGTAGACGAGGCAAAACGACCGGTGTGACGGTGGTGGTGGTGGTGTCGTCGTCGCTGGGGGAGAGTCAGGCGGCGCGGGATTTCGGCGCCGTCCGGAAATCGGGTTTATGATCGTTGCTCGGAACAGAGAAGACGTCGGCAGTTGCGGTCGGGGGCGTTTCTCCCGTGTGGATGGTGGACTACGTCGTACTGCGTGCGCTATCAACCTTCATGCCCAAGTACATACGGCGGACGAGGACATGCTGCGGCATTGGATGCAAAATTGAAGCTTCTGAGAGCGTTGAGCATCAATTACATGTCTAAACAATAAGTAACTTATGGTGGTAGCTGAAAGCGGGCGCTCTGCGCGCCTTGTACGTAGTCTATAGTGCCGTAAAAGAGCTTTTGGGTATCATAACAGAAATGTGAAGGATTAACCTCATCCTCCTATACCACCCCTTGCGTATGCAAATGCACCATCCTACCGCGGGAGGATTTCATACAAGATCTCTCGGTGCCTGATCCACCACCTCCTTCAGAGACGGTCGCCGAGGGGTCGCCCACCCCACCGCCTGGAAGTCGATCATGTTGAAATGATCGGCAGGCATCATCCTCGCCGGCCCAAGTTGTCTCCGGGGAGGGTAGTCCGACACCCGCGACGCGGTCGAGCCCTCGGATCCGACGCGGTGGACCCTGGCCCGCGGGGCGCTGAGCCCGTCGCTGGCGACCGTGTCGACGGAGCTGTAGCGGCCGCGCGCCGCGGCGGCGGCGTTCCCCGCGACCCGCACCGGGAAGTCGCCGCCGAGGGCCTCGTGGATGATGGCGCTGGGCGGCTGCGTGACGACGATCTCGTCGAGGATGCTCTGGACGGACGGGCGGCGGCGCTGCTCGGGCGGCGGCTGATGCTGGAAGGGGCTGGCGACGGGGGCGGCCCTGGCCGGAGCCCTGGCCGGAGCCCTGGCCGGCGCCACCCTGGAGCGCTCCGGCGAGTACGGGCCCCCGACGACGAGCTCGTAGCCGTGGCTGTCGCACTGCGACTGCGCGCGGCTGTGGTACGTCCTCGAGAGCTCCGAGCCCGTGTCGATGCTCGGCTTGGCGCTCGCCCGCGGGCTGCTGCTGCCGAGCTTCTCGATGTCGCAGCAGGTCTCGCGCGAGGCCGAGCAGCCGAACGGGTCCGGGACGGCCTCCACGGGCGTGGGCGGGCCCCGCGTCGGGTCTCTCCTGTGTTGGGCCCTGTGGCGCATGCAGCTGGAGCGCATGCAGTCTGCCAGCCTTTCCCTGGCGGCGCGGGCGTAGATGGGGCGCAGGGTTGGTAGGCAGGCACAGATGATTGCCAGGCAGACTTCGGCGATCGACCATGCCGCGGCATCAAGGTTCTCGTAAGTGACGTCTGGGTTGATATTGACGATCGGTAGGTACATAATTCTAATACCTGATATGGCGCAGTTGCTTCGTAGATTCGGTCAGCATGGTTATAAAGCCAGAGCGCAGAGCTGGATGGTGGCGAGACTCACAAGAGACCCAAGCAGAAGACTAAGATTAGGAGGAGACGCTGGCCGATCGAGACTCGCATGCTCCACAACACAGGAATGGGCAACGTAAAAATGGCAATGTCGCTCAGTATGTTGCCGGCGGAGTGGATGTACCACTGGAACGTCGGGATACAGGTCGCCTTGGTATCCTTTTCCCAGTATCCCTGAATGGGAATGCAGGTGAAGATGGACAGCATGACCACCACAACGCTCCATGAAGCAATGACGAGAAGTGCAATGTTGATCGCCCGGCGGAGCTTTGCAGCGAAGATGCGCCGGTACTGTAGCAGCAGGGCAATCTTGATGGAGCCCAGCCCGCAGTAATACAAGATGATGGAGATATAAAACCGCTGTTGGCGCTATTAGCAATGAAAGCAAACTTGCTCGAGTCGGGGGAGGCGTACCTCGAAGTATGCTTCGATCTGCACTTCGCTCAGGTTCCAAATGTGTTGCCCAAGCCCCACCTGAGCCATGAGACAGATGACGATGCCTGTGGTAATGATGAATACCTGAGCAGCACAGGTTAGTACTCAAATATTCAAGAAACCAGCTGGAGGATACCTGTGTCTCACGGTTGCCACCAAGACGCCCCAATCATCCAGCCCGATCCAGTTGTCGAGGCGATGCCGAGCATAGAAGCGCATGGCGACCACGAGCGTGGTGAGCGGTATCAGGGTGGAGACGACGGCCACGACCACCCCCGCCCTGTTGTCCGTCGGCAGCTCGACCATGTCCGAGCCTCGAGCACTCGAGTCCATCTTGTCCGTGAGCTAGCCCATTGAAGTATACACGTGGGCGATTGCCTAGTTTGTCGGTCGTTCAGTGAGGAGATTTGACTTGTAAAAGACATTAAGAGCACGGAGGAATCGGTTCGGGATCATTGGCAGATATTGGCATCCACCCAGATATAACAACCAACCTTCTCAGGATTAAACTCTGCCCGCCACCAGTCTGGAGCGGCGTGGGTGGTGGTCGCCCCCGAGGTCGTTTCTGGAAAAGACCAGCAACCCTGTCCATAGGGTGTTTGCGTGAGCGGGTGTGCGAGCGTGCGTGTGTGGACCCACACGAGAAACTCCGAGCGCAGGCCCATGGTCTGTCGTGCCCTGAGTAGAGGTGCATCCCGAGATGCAGATGCGACTCGCGAGGTCGCGAATCGCTGACAGGGTGCGAACTCTATCCAGTCATTGCTAGCTCCGCCTTACGTACGCGTATACCTCGGGCCCGTGGTGGTGTTGAAGGGTACCAAACGAATCCCAAAGTGATCCCAAGGGGCTTCAATGGCACGGTTTGGGGGAAAGGACCAGCCCAGACGCCTGTGCGCTTGGTTGCTCCCGGAACCCCGGCCGAGCTGAGTGCATGGAGTCTCGATGTACAGTAGATACAGTAGACTACATGTAGCCAGTTGCGGCCCAACCCGTTGATTCTGGGCTTGGTTTCCGGGCTTAGTTAGAGTCGGTGCGAGCACAACGGCTTGTTTGCTTAGCTAGCAGCAGTGCAAATTGGGATGACAGCCGCCGCTGGAACACCAGGGCTGTGGTGGTGCTGTGCGCTTGGGGAGCTGTGTCACATCTTCCGTGCCCGGAGGGGGCCGAATCATAGGGCCGCATGCATCGGCAACTCTAATCAAAAGCCTAATTAAACTTTGGCGCCACAATGGAGATGGTGTTGCTGGTGAAACCCGCTGGCCTGAACCCAACTGAGTCGAAAAACCCAAAATCCTCTCGGTCGGCGAGTCGCAAGAGGACACTTGCTATCCAACAATTGCATCTGTTGGACCGGGAAATGCTGAGACGCTCGACAAGATTCGCCTTTTCCTTCTTGCTAGACTTTGGACCGCTCCGACCACTGGAACCGTGCCTGTGGTCCAGCACACTGGTTCATAAATGTCAGATCAAGTCTAATTGCCTCGTCTTGGTATCGCGCAGTCCTTAAGCTCCTCAGCTCGGCCTCCGTGCGCTGTTATAAGCCTGGTGGGTGGGCTACAGCAATTAGACATGAGCCCCAGCTACTGCCGAACCCCGGGGCTGGCTTCGAATCTTGGGACGTTGGCCGGCGCCTGACTCGAAGCCCACCTTGGTATGTGACAAGTCGAGGGCCAAGCAAGGCCCATCGAGATGGCCAGAAGCGTCCCGTCATGAAGGTAATACGGAGAAAAAAAAAATCACCCGACGATGGAACTCCACCGTGCCGGTCCAAACGAACTCGTGGAGCTTGTCACCCCAGCGGGCCCGCCCATGACAAGCTCCTCCCCACCCCCGCCCGAACGTTAGTTATATTTCCCGCGGGCGCATAATTGTTTGGCGTCTCGAAAGAATCGGGCCCCTGACATCAACGGGTTGTGCTCGACAGCCCGTATTGTTTCACCTGCTCGTTAGCTGGCCACCATCGCGATAACGGCCTAGCCATCGAGGCGGCGCGCCGCCAGCTGCTGAGTGACCCACGGCCGCGCTTGTCAAGTTGAAGCGACGATCGGTCCGACTCGTAACACAAGCGCCATTTCTTATGCTGTTTTGAAGTCTATTGGCTGGCCCCGGCGCCCAGCGACAGGCGGCAGCCATCCGCGCTGGCGACTACCAGCGTCAGGGTCTGCTTCTCCCGACCTATTTCGACCTGCGGGTCGCAATCCGGGACAGCGATGCGACTGAAGGCCTGTATCAGACGGCACACAGTGTATGAGACCTCCAGAAGCGCAAAGTCCTGACCTAGGCAGAGGCGAGGCCCGCCGTTGAAGGGTAGGTATGCCCAGCCCACGTCCTTCAATCTATCCTCCTCCCAGCGCTCCGGCCTGAAAGCTTCGGCATCGTCCCCGTATATATCCTTCCTCCGGTGCATTGCATAGACGCAGTATCCGACTGCCTGGCCAGGACGGACCAGAATAGGCGCCTTGCCGTCTCGGCCGCCCCCGACAGGTAGCGTGGTCATGCGGATGGCCTCTCTGGAGTTTACCGGGACGGAAGGGTATAATCGCAGTACTTGGCACCAGTCAGATCTCTGCAACTAAGGATAGACAGTTCGTCGGTGGGTGCTCACCTTCTTTTACAACCAGGTTCAGGTATGGCATCCGCGTGGGCTTGAGATCGTCTCTCGACGGTGGCTGCGAGTCAGGGCCAGGGCCACAGACACTGGCGATCTCCTCTCGCAGGCGGCGGAGAACCTGTGGGTGCCGGGCAAGGAGCCTTAATGACCAAGACAGGCAGCAGCCCGTTGTGTCGCGCCCGGCGAGCAGCACATTGAAACATTGATCCCGCAAGACCTTGCGATCCTGTGTCTGCTCCGCCAGCGCGTCGATGAACGAGTACTTGCTGCGTAACTCCTCGCTCTCTTTCCCTTCTGTCTTGCCGCCCGGCCGCAGCGCCTTGTCCACGGCCTCATCCACAACCTGGTGGCACCTTTTGCATGCGTCGCGGAAGGCCCTGTCATTCATCAGCCAGTAGAACTGACCGAGGCGCCCGCGGTGGGCGAGGTAGTCCTGTGCCAGGTTGAAAGCCTGCGCAAAGGACGACTCCTGGCCTGCGACCTTTCCCCAGTCGAGATCCAGCACCGAGTCGCCGAAGAGCAGGAACATTGTGGTGTCGAAGGTCAGCTTGAAGAAGAGCGGCTGGAGGTCAACCGTGCTGCCGTCGCCTGGGATGGCGCTAATGAGGTCCTGTACGCAGCGCTTGATCTGTTCAAAGTTCTGGGACCTGTTCGATGCAAATTGCGGCCTCAGAAGAGCCCTGGAGTGCTTCCAGGGGGCACCATCTTGTGTGAAGATGCCGCTGCCCAGAAGGGGCCGAAAGTGAGGAGCTCGAAGACCAAGACCATAATCTGTGTGTTTTCACCAAGAGTCAGCTCGGCTGTGAGCTTGATTGTATCCCCGCTGACACACCTTCAAAGTTCGTGGAAAGAACAGCCTCGATGTTCTCTGGGTCCACAGTGTCGATTCCCGTAGCCCCCAAGAGCTCCTGGACAAACGTAGTGCCGTTCTCGTCGACCACTTCGAGGAAGAATTGTAGGATATGCATGGTTCGGGCGTATTTTAGAGCCTTTAGTAGCATGTCCAGTCCGAGTGGCCACCTCGAGTTCCAAGTCTTCGGCGGGAGACACCCTTTCTGCGCGGCAAAGCGACTCTCATCCTGCTGTGAGGTTAGCAACTCGTTAGACTCGATGGCTGGCGGATCTGGGCTCACCCGGAGACGCTGGCCGCGGCGCAGAAGGAACCATGCCAATGCTGCCGGCAAGGTGACGCTGAGGATGACCTTTACGGCGTACGGCCCGTAGGGACTTGATCTCGCTTGCTGTTCCATTGCGCCGGGCGGACTGAATGTGAAGTGCAAACCTGCCTTGACGTACAGAAGTCAGTCCATCATTGAGGCGGCGGACAACGACGGCACACCATTTTTCCATAATGCAATGCAACCTCAGAGCGCTCACGTTCAATCCCGGCGAGGTTGGCGACCCGAAAGCAGGTTAGTGCTGACCGAGCACGTGACCCCCCATGCTCGAACATCCAGCATCAAAGCCAGACGGCGTCGAGCATAGTTTATTATTTATGGAAACCATGAACATCTACTCAGCCAAGTGGTCAATGTATTTCCAGACAAGTTGACAATCCAGTGCTGGCCGAGGGGCATACCGATCTTTACCGGCACATGAACCACCCTGCACATGTGCCTCGCCATCTGAATGAAGCATCCTGTCTTTGAGGCCAAACAAGCCTAGGAGCTCTACGGATGGGCGTATCGTCTGTAATTGAGAGCCGTCATTCAATTTACACGGATGAAAGCCTGGCAATTCCGGCTGTACCCAAGGCCACTCCCAGGAGGCAAACTTCAGGAAGCTCACAGGCGTCAAGTAACACTTATGATTCTGCCAACTAATTCCTGTGTCCCGGCTTTCTCTATGGACGTGCGAGATTCTATAGATACCTGCGAGCTCTAGTACAAATCCCAAAGCCTTTTGCACTTCCACGCCTCTCCTGTCATGGCCTCGCAATTCCAAAAGTCGGCCCTGCCACTAAAGGCAAGGTATAGCTCTTGCGGATCTCTATATTGACATTGAAGTCGAGGGTATCTGGTGAAGTGCCACTCTTCTACATTTGGCTCTATTCAGGCTCTGTAAGAATGGCTGCCGGTGGTATCCAAACACCGGTGGTCGCTTCGAAACACGTGGACCATTCACTCTAATGTTGCAACTGATACTTAACAATTGCTTGCTATTCTGTATTTAAACAATGGCTTCAGGTGTAGCAAATAGCAGTCGTGTTTCTGCTGTCGTCAACTCACATGAGCTTTTCCATTCGTTGCCACCAAGTTGCAAGCTGGGTAGCCGACTGGTCGACTGTCTGAGGAGGGGTCGAAAGTGAACTCCCACAATTCACTTGCCCTAGTGCAAAGTTGCATTCACCAGGAACACAGTCAGTCTCTGTTCAGCTTTCCATCCTGCAGCCGTCGGCCCCTCCAAACTACAAAAGCCCCCAGCCGATCTCCCTCTCTCAACTTTTCCCTTCTTCTCACATCTCCCCATCCCGATATGGTTTTGCGTCCTGTCTTTCTTTAGACGGCAAACCCAAGCATCATACCAGACTCCATCAGCGGTATCGAGCAAAGCAAACTTCTTCTCTTTCTCTGCACCCTTGACACTCCCACCTACCAGCACCTGTCTTACTCTGTACATCGACCTGCCCATCTGAAGCAAACAGAACCCGTTCCTGGCTTCCAGATTCACCGCATGTACCACATTCCGACAGACTGTCGAGGCAATCTTTACTGAAAAGTTTTGGTAAGCTGATCAACAACCCCTCTTCTGTTATTCCTTGCCTCAGCGCCTGCTTCACCGCCTACCACTCAACCCGTCCATCAACAACATTGAAGTCAAATCCTCCGTCGCTTGACAATCGCCCCTTTATCTTGTCTGGTAGCATCTAACTAACCGTGGGGAGCATCGCAGCAGTCAATTCCCCGCGCCCAGTCGCAGCACACATCACCATGGCCGGCGACATACTGCGCGCCTTGAGCGCGTTGCTATGGCGCCTCTTCACGATTCTTGGCACGTTGGCCGTCGCCTACGTCGTCTGGGATGCGCAAGAGCATCCTGTTGCATCCCTCACCGTCCCCCTCTCCTGGTTCCTGTTTTCCTACGTGTCCATCTTCCCGACCTCGCCACCCACCACCTGGCTCGTCCGCTCCTACGCCCTGCTACCCTACCTCATGGTGGTCACCATGAACACAGTCTTTCTTCAGTTTCTCCTGATCAAGGCCCTCCTCCAGCACACACCTGAAGGGATTGTCTTTATGCCGGCACTCGGTATAATGGCTTTCTGCGGCGCCGCTACCAGGGGTCAGGCTGGCTCCGAGGATGTCGATGAGGCTCCATGTCTTAGTCCTACGGGCGCAGCCGCGACTGGGCTGACACAGACGCGTCAGCCTGATGCCACTACCGAGGCTGAGGACTCAAACTCTGAAGAGCGATCTTGGGTATACCATGAAGCACACGTCGAGGAATTCACAATTTCCGATGACGAGCCGAACGAGCCTGGCCCCCAAGCTCGATCGTGGACTAACCTCATCTTGAGAATTCTGTGGCGATTCCTGTTTGGCCTCCTGAAGCCCACCGCCATGGTCGTCGGTCTCGTGCTCGTCACGTTGGCCGTACACGCCCTCCTCGACGCGGCCTTCAAGAGCTCGGCGGCCAGCCCCGCGGCTCAGAGCAGCGTCCCCTTCGCGGCAGAAGTCATCGTCCTCGGCAACAAGACACAGATTCCGATCCCGGTCTCGGCTCCTGAGTACACCACCACTGGCACGTTCGGCTCTCCCTGCCACGCTGCTCCTACGCCTACGCCGGTTGCCTGGGTTGGTGCGGCAACGCCAACACCGGTCCCCTCCGCGATGCCAGCACCGACCCCAAGCATTATGCCTCAGCCTGAGCACGCAATCGCAAAGGACGATCCCCTTGACCTCCTCAACGAAATCTTTTGCGTCCACAGCCTTCCAGACACCAGGCGTCTTCCCTCATGGTATTTCGGTCTGGCCAGGGGCGCTCAATATGCCGCCATTGCCGCCTTTCTGATCGCGATTTGGTTCTTCTCAAACCCTCTCACCATGCTAGCCTTCACGCTCCTAGTCCTGGTCGGTACCTACTTCATCTCCGCCGCCATCTTGGCGGTGATGCTGTTTTACGGCTTCACCACCGAGAAGTCGATCGCCATCGGCCTGCCGGTAGCCCTAGCCCTCAACGCGTTCATCTTGGCCGCCTATATCTGGCTCCGAGATCTGGCAGCGGCGTGCTGGAGCAACGACGCCGACCTCGCCAGTCTCAAGAGGAGCGTCGAGGACTTGTCCCAGAAGAGCAAGCTGGGGTCGACCGCAACGCGCAATCTCGGAACTGCCGTCCAGGTAATCTGCAACCTGCTCAGAACCGGCCACGCCCGCATTGAGGCCGTCGAGAGCGAGGTTAGCGACGGCCTCGACAAGCACGGCCAGCAGATCGCGTCCAGGCCGGCAGAGTGGAAATCGACGAGATGAAGATCTTTGCCGAGGGGCTGTCTAAGAAGATTGACGACCTTGAAGTTTCGAAAGGGAGTTCTGGACTCCTCCGCATTACATCAATCGATTTGAAAGATCTGCAAAAGCAGTTTCGTAAACTCGGTGGAGATGCGGCCAGGGTTGCTGATGTCGAAGATGGGTGGCGGCGACTGAACGCGTGTCTTCGGTCCATCGTCACGCTGCAGGATAACACGGCCGAGGCTGAGCATCTCAACAAGCTCATCATGATGTTCGACAGAGTATTGACGATCGTTAACGGGCTCAGCGACAGCGTGGATGGCTCCATCAAGAACATCATCTCGCTCCTTTCGACGAGCTCCCAGCACGGCGAGTCAATCATCAATATCGAACAAGGTGCCCAGGATTTGTGGACAATCATCAGGGTAATCCGGGGCCAGCTCGCCAAGAGCCTCGAGGATCAGAAAGAGACTAACGACCAACACGGCGAGTCAATCAGCAGGATCGAAAAAGGTGCCCAGGAGTCAGGGCAGACCATCAGTAACCTCCAGAAGCAGGTCGCCGAGATCCTCGAGAACCAGAAAGAGACCAACGACCAGTTTGACAAGGTCAAGATGGACAACAAAGCCTTGCGGAAGGATAATGAGGTGTTCAGGGGTCAATTCAACCTGTTCCGCTCTGACTTCGAATGCAAGTTCAAGCATTTCAAGGATGACGGCACAGAGTTGCGGGAGAAGCATCAAGAGTTGAACAATGATCTCAAGAAGCTTCGCTCTGAGACCAACCTTCAACACGAGGAGGGTACGAAGGCCCAGAAGGAGCTGAAGTCCCACGTCGACGCCCGCTGCTCTGGCACAGAGAAAACTGTGCGCCAACAGGGAGAGGAGGCGACAAAGCGCGATGCCGACACCCGGAACTGGGTCAAGGAGGAAGTCTTCAGGGCCAACAAGGAAGTCATCACGGCCAAGGAGGAAGCCGTCAAGGCCAAGGAGGAAGCCGTCAAGGCCAGCGACCACATTCGGGCGGAATCGAGCAAGCACAACGGCGACAATAATAGTCGGCTCGTCAGGCTTGACAAGAACTACACAGCCCTGAAGTCTGAGAGCGATACGCAAAATAGCACCATCAAAGAGCTGAAGGAGAAGGTATCGGATGTGTCCTCGCTCGTGCATGATGCAAGGACCAGCATGGTCTCCGACGGGAACCTGCAGCTGCGCCTGAAGATTGCCATCTCCGACGCCGACAAGAGGACCAGCAAGAAGGTGGAGGAGCTCCGCGCCTTGACCGGCTCCCAGCACAAGGAGGCGACCGCGAAGGTCGACGCTGTCCTCAAGGAGTCGAAGCGGGCTGTTTTCGAGCTGGAGTCGAAGACAAAGCAGCGCGATGCCGACACCCGGAGCTTCATCGGCAAGAAAGTCGCAGAGGCCATCACCGACATCGAGGCGGGCTACAAGGCGCAGGTTGACAAGGTGTGCAACCAGCTTGGCGGCGTCCGCAGCGACGTCGAGCGCGTGGATAAGGGTCTTGACGCCGTTCGCACCGATGTTGAGGGTGTTCAGGCCGACCTTACCAATGTGGGCAACAACCTTGGCCATGTGCGCAGCGACCTTGACGATGTGCGCAACGACCTTGATGCCCGGTCCAGGCCAATCGACATCGCCGGCGAGGGGGCCTTGGAAGCACTTGACCTTGCGACAACCACCCACATGCAGCTTGATGGTGCCGTTGAAGAGGCTGAGAGCGACGACTCCACCTGGGACAGGGCCACCAAAATCTTGGAAGGTTTCCTGGTCAGTGATGACTTCAAGGTCGCTATGCAGGAGGCGCAACTGATCACGAGGAGACAATATCGGCGTGATCGACTGCGAGCCCAGGTCCAGGAAGACATTGAAGAGCTCCTTGGGCAGCAAGAAATCAAGGATAAGATCTTTGCCAACTTCAAGCAGCGGGAAGCCATCCACAACGACCTCCTTGGCGATCCCCATGGGTCGATCCCCAGAGGTCGGGCGACCATACCTGGCTGCCCTTCACTCACAACTCCCTCCACTCCCTCCATTGCCACCACTTCGGGCGATGACCACCGACACCACCACGCCACTCGCGGTGACCCTCACGGTGATCCCCTTGGGTTGATCCCCGGACGGCCCGCGATGCAGTTGGATGGTCATACCTCGTCCGCACCCTCTGGCAATGATGGTGACACCGAACCCCCACACGCGGGTGACGACGATGAAGACGCGCTTGAGCGGCGGCGAAGGCTGAAGGGCAAGGGCCCTTGCGAGCCCGACGGCCTAACTTATGAACAACTTCACGGACCGGCTGATCCGGTGCAGCCTGGCGGTGAGCAGGAAGACGAGGAAACGGACGATGAAGAAACGGACGACGAGGAGGAAACGGACGATGAGCACCACGACGGCCATGATGACGGCAGCGACAGCGAATCCGACGACGACGATGACGGCCCACATGGACCGGCTCCTGGAAGCGGCAACTCCCACACCCAAAATGGCGTTCCCAGCGAGGACACTCCCCCTGAAGGCGCCCACGATGCTGGTTCTGGAAAGGACCCGACGTCGCCTTTCGAACAGCGCAGTGAAAGCCAGCAAAAGCGCAACAGCAAACAGTTCAACAAGCTCGTGAACGGCGTCCTGGAGCGGCAGAGGCAGGAGGGGAAGCGAAGGAAGAGAGGCGGCCGCGGGAAGGTGAAAAAGGTAGAGACGCCTTTGGACAACGCGGGGACTCCCTTGAGCTGGGCGGCCTTCCAACAGCTCATGGCCAGCAGGACAGGGACAGGGCCGGCGAACAACGAACAAGAGCAGACTGAGCCGCAGCCATCGCAAGCCCCGCAGCCGGAGCCTCAGCAATAATTGTACAGCCAGGAGAGTGAAGAGACTCCACAGTAAGTATGATTCCTCCATCCCCGTGACGTCCTATTCAATAGGCGTTTGAAGGCCCAGAGGCAACAGCAACCGTCACCGACACAAGAAGAAGCAAACCAACAAGTCATAGGGCCGCAGTACTCCCTTCTGACGACGGCAACACTGCTGCAGAAGATGAATTGGCCCAAGATGAAGTTGACGGTGGTGAACCTCAGGCAGGCCCTTCATATTTGAAAGCGATCAAGCCCCTGCTGAGGGCCACGAAGGCCGCGCACGCCAATATGCAAAGGGATTTGGCACCCACGATGGAACAAGTGGACAACGAGATCAGACTGTACCACCAGAAACCGGGCAAATGGCTCAGGCTACGGCTGGATGGGCGAACGGAACCGCAGAGCCATCTCCAGGCCAAACTGGACATCATGAAGGAGCGCCAGGGATCCCTCGAGGAGAAGCTGACCAAGGTCGACGAGATGACAGTGCAGCGGAGCCTCTGGCCCCTGCAGGAACAACACGCGCAGAGGAGGGCAGAGGAGGGACAGGAGCAGCTGAAGCAGGGCTCCGCCGTGATCAAGGAAGCAGATGTCCTGCTCGCCCGGGCCCTTGCCCTGTCGGCGGAGCAGCAGAGGCGACAACCTCACTGGAGGTTCACGGCGAGGCAGGTAGAACGCATGGGCCACAAGGGGAAACGGGGCAAGGGTGGCAAGGGCAATAAGGGTGGGAATGGAGGCGCAGTCGAGGTGTAGCTTGGCAAGAGGCTCTTTGACAGATACATGTAACAGTCGAAGACACGGTGTGAAGGATAGATTCATTCGTCCGAGAAGCTCTAAGACTCATGTCGTGCTACACTCGCTCGTCGAACGATCAGTAATGAGTGGGTTCAGGCATTGACGACAAAAGCGCGAGGCTCGTACCATAGCATACATGAAGGCAATGAGGTTGACAGCCCACACAATCACGGTGACGTGAGCCCAAGTTCCCGTCGTCCATTTGTTGGTGGCAGCCACCCAAGGGGTGCCGACGTCTTTGGTACTACGCGTGCTGTAGTGACTGTGCTTTGGCTGAGCCGCCCCAGCCTGTCACCGGCACCTTCATTGCGACTTCAAAAGGGTAATTGGCAAGAGCTCAATTCCAGAGCTCCAGCTGTCGGTATCAAGATGTCAGTGCTGTGCATGTTGCCCGGTATTCTGCTTCCCCTGGGATTTACCATGCTCATAAGATGTGCATTAAATAAATGGCTTACCAGTATGTACATGGTCTTGGGCCAAATGAAGCACCCAAGTACCCAATATCTCAGTGCGCACTGCTTAGCTATAAGGACTATTTACAGCCCTCCTGTTTTTAGAAAAGTCAACCTTCTAAATTGTTTGGTGCCACTTCTAAGCAGCCTGCTTCTTGAGAGTATTTTGTCCCCTCTGTCCAGAGGTAGGCCTGCAGACAGGAGAGGCCTCGCCCTCCTCATCCTGTTTCACCAAGACGGCTCTTTCAATGCAGATTGTCCAACTATTCGCACGCGGTAAGTGTAGTAGCATTTCGTTAGAAATCTCGTAAGGTAGGTATTTTCTTTTGATTTATTCATCAGTAACAGAGGGGGTTTTAACAGGATGTGCGAGGCATCGTTTGGCTATTGGAAGAATGTTGTCTATGCTATTTAAGATTTGTGTATGGTCATCTCGCCCATGCCTTCATACCTAGTCCTGAACCTCTGTACGTGCTTCCTGTCTCTATGCCTTCAGATTGGATGAGGGCTGGATTGCTCCTCAGTCAGATGCTAGAATACGAGAGCACAGGACATGGGAATTGTTCCATACTCGATGTAGGATGCATAGACTGGCTCAATCTATTACGGGGGTTTGGATGGTGGATTCTCGTTCTTCACCATGCCGGCAGAGATGGGAAGTTAATTGCGCGCCTATGTCATTTGTTTGCACGCTGCCTGCAGCGCAGGTTTTCACCCACGCAGAGCACCACGTTGCCGTGACAGCTGGAGTGTTTTCGGCACCCGTGACATTCACGTGCTCACTCAATGCTATCCAAAGCCTGCCGTAGCTCATCGAGTCGTCTCAAAATCCTTTCACCCAACATCACCTCACCTCCCTGAGCCCCACGTAATGTAGGCAAAACACAACCACTCACTCCAAATTTCAGCACTTTTCGATCGCGTAGGTGTATCCCCGACCGAGCACTCAGATCATCATCCTCGGTAAGTTCCATTCCGTCTTGCGCTCCACTCTCCGCTCCCTTCTGTCCGATAATACTGTCTGCTCCCAGAAACTAATCGCCACCTCGTTAACTGACATCTGTAGTGACAAGAAACGGCGGCAGCGCAGGTGCCGACACGATCACGATGCCTCCTAAAGCCCGTGGCACCGCAATGAGCCACTTGTTGGCCCTCTTGGTGACAATCTGGGCCTGTTTGGTGGGCGTGGTGATGCTGCAGGCTCTTGGAACCCCACAACCTCGACAGCCGAGCCACCTAAACAAGCAGGGCGCCTGGCGCCGCAAGAAGAAGGGCGCGACCTGGTTCAAGAGGAACTTCAAGGCCGCCAGGCTCTTCAAGAAGAACACGATCATCGCCAAGAATCGCCGGCCGACCACCAGTCAGAAGGCTTCCTACCTGAGCACCCTTCCCGTCGAGCTACTTATGCACATCGTCGGATACATGGCCCCCGACCTTCAGCCTTACCTTGACGACACATCCTTACAGAGATACATGGAGGCACAAAAGAACCTCTGCAGCATCTGTCTTGTTTCGAAGAGCATCCGGGCAGTTGCACAGCCGTACCTCTTCCAAGCTGTTGTGATCCAGAATGCCGACACCCTAGCCTACTTTCTCCGCTCCCTTAGCGAGAACGAATCTTTTGGCCCCAACGTCAAGCGGCTGTTACTCGAGGTTCCAAGCGGCTCGGACCACCCGCAATACCGGAAGCCCAATGCTGCCATCCTCGACTCAGTACCGAGCTTCACGGAAATCAGGAAATATGCCAACGAAGCATTGGACTCCGATGCATACCAGCGCGAATGTGACCGGGATATTGGGCTGGGTTATAAAACGTTGTCGTGTGTCGATTTCAAGGACTGGACCCGGAAGAAAGAGTGCCATGCGTTCAGTCTTATGGCCTTTGAGATCCTCCTCCAAACAAGAAACCTCGAGTCCTTGTATTTTGGTATGGTCTATGGCACAGACCACAAACGGCTCAATTTTGGTGCATTCTTCCGCTTTATTCATTCTGAACTGGGCCTCGAAACCATATGGTCCCCACGCCAGAAACCAACAGCTGGGTTTCTTTCGAAGCTGACCGAATTGCGATTGCTCGCACGAGACCAAGACGACCATATACCCTACTCAGCTGACTTCGTTTGGTCCTTTCTCCTCCTCGGAAGCCTCGGGACAATTACGTCCACCTGTGACGATGGACAGTGGAGTGAAAAGGGTTGGTCGGCGCTCGGGTGGATTGAGAAAAAAGGTAAGCCATTTGACTCGGCCACATGCTATCTTCGGAAGAAGGCAACTTTCTCGGATGGTTAGTTGATCGCTGATTCGTGTTTGCGGCAGAATTCGCCCAGCGTTGGGACCGTACCAACATTGAATGCATTGATCTCCGACGGAGCCAGACTGGACCGCGAGGTATCAAGCAGATCTGCACAATGTTCCCGGCGCTGGTAGAGCTGTCCATTTCCACCGATATCTTTGCGGTCCGCTCTTCCGACACCGGTACACATTATTTGTCCGACGGTCTCGGCAAGCTTGCGCATCTGCGCGAGCTGACGTTAGAGCTTCACTACCGAGGCGACGTCAAGTCGTCCCTCGGCCCATACGGAGTCATCAACCTCGCCGGACTCACTCAGCTTGTGTCCCTCCGGCTACCTTTGTACTTCCTTGTTGAGATGCAACCAGGAGTCGCTCCCTTCATTACCAACCTGTCCCAAGCACTTCCTTCTTTCTTGAAGCGCCTCACCGTGTGGGCAAACATGAACCATGTGACACACTCAAACGTCGGCCCCTCCACAGACCCAGTGGCAGACACCACAAACAACGACGAGGCATACCATCCCAGGAAATCGGCGCTTGCCTTCCTGGATTCTGTCTGCTGCCGCATCTGCGACCACCTCAGACATCTCGAGGAAGTCACGTATTGCTTTGGAGGCTCGGCTTTCGATACAGGCTGCTGCTGCGTAGAAAATGTACGATGCGGCTGCTGCGATGCCTCCGAATTCTTGGACCCCTACGTGGATGAAGGTTCCTCAGCTCAGATGCAGAGGCTTTCCTGCGACTTTGCAGCGAGGGGCGTTCGACTTCGGACTTGCGTCGAGAAGTTGAAGGCGAGGCGGAAGCCCTCACTATGGAATTGGACGTGAATCGCGTCGGATTTGTGGCAATTTCGGGGTTCACCCATGGAAATGAAGATCACAGGGCGAACGAAGATTAGGCTACAGAGGAAGTTAGCGGACTAAATAAGATAGTACTGAATCAATGTATAGCAGCGTTGCGCATGAGCTGGCCCTACGGGTACAGTATTGACTCCGTGCGGCCCATCCGGGGAGTTCGACAGTCATTGCATGGTAGTCTCCGAATGCACTTCTCAAGTCATCATTCATCTCCACATGGAGTCATGGCTTTGCCCACCAGGTCATGGTTCATGTTCGCACCGGCAGGAGGCCCGCGATTCATTACCGAAGAGCGGGCTTTGGTCCCAATGTCCCGCGTTCGAGAGTTGGTAGCAATGCAAGTAGACTTGTCTTCACAGTGAACTAGACATATAAAATATGAGCCGGAGCCAGGGAGCCAAGAGCAGCCACCCGGAGGAGTGGGCTCTGACTACCATGAGCGTAATCAATGTAAACAAATCAAGCGCTGGGATACTGAACACCCACATGGTTGATCTGATCGTGGACGACTTATCGTAGAGCCTACTACTATATTTGTTTTCCACGGCAAGGTGATCTCAGCTCAGAGATGACCATTGAAGATCGAAGATCATGATGATGTCAGACTGCTGGTGTACCTCAATGGTGGGGCAATCCAGCCTCTGGAGCTCCCCCCTCTGGTTCCTGTACAGCTCGTACCCACTTCGAGCTGTCGCCAAGATGGCCTTTGGTTTTCCCACCACTCGCTGGCGGTTAAGTCGCTGGGCAACGACAATACTCCTCAAATATCTCTGTCGACGGCTTCGTTTTCCACCCCTCAGAATAGATACGAAGACCACCACAAAACACACACACACACAGACAGACAGACACGCCGAGCACCCGGACGGCAAAAGGCTCAAAATGGACGCCGCAAAGCAGACCGTTGCGGCAGCGATCGAGCAGGTCAAGGCCGCCCTCCAGACGCACGGCGAGCGCCTGCCACAGACCCTGAGCGACGCCAAGCTCGTCCCCGGCCCGGCCGCGGGGCTCATCCCGGAGGGCTTCCGGCCGACCACCAAGCTCGAGGTCTCGTACGACGGCAAGGCCGTCGACCTGGGCAACCTGTTCCGCGTGCGCGAGACGAAGGTCCAGCCGGTCATCTCGTTCCAGCGCGAGGTATGGTGACACGCTCTTAGCAGTCTTAAATTTCCCGGGGAGTAGATGTAATGGATCTACTTGGTTTTCTGACAGCAGCTGCAGGCCGACGTGGACCACAAGACATCGTACACACTGATGCTTGTCGACCCCGATGCGCCGACGCCTGATGACCCCAAGTTCGCCTTCTGGAGGCACTGGATCATCACCGGGCTGGAGCCTCTGAGCGGCGAGGGGAAGATCGTGGCGGCGACGAAGCGAGCCGCCACGGCCTATCACCCGCCAGGCCCGACCAAGGAGTGAGTCCTTCCCATGGGTCGCCTTCAATCGAAGAGGCCAGCCATGGCCACCCCCTTCTCACAGCCTGTGGTGCTTCTTGTATGTAGCGGCACACTTATGCTGACACATGCCTCAGGTCAAAACCCCACAGGTACCTCTTCGTCCTGTTCAGGGAGCCAGTTCTCAACGGCCTGGACCTCAAGCCCGAGGACGTCGGCGGCGAGGAGTTCACCCAGAGGCGGTCGTTCAAGCCGGCGGAATTCGCAAAGAAGCACGGCCTGGAGCTCGTGGGAGTCAACTGGATGAAAGTTGCTGCGGACGACTGGGAGTAGGCCATTGGCTGCGTTCAGCACCGCCGGCCAAAAGTACATCACAATTGAATACATAAGTGAATTAAAGGACTACAACTCATCAGCTTTGTGGCATGCCGCTGTTGACTCGCCGAGTACGCCACGTCTGATATTGGTAGAGCTCCACTGCCTAGTACCACTGTGACCTGTCCGAGTCTATCGCGGCAATAGGCCTGGACCAATACCCGTGTCACACTTCACAATGTCGTAGTCCGTGTGTGTTGTGGACTTCGAAGTGCATAAATACGTCGCCAATCAGAGGGCTTGATGGTGGCTGAGTCTGCAAGTACGGACGAAAGAGTCTCTAATTCCATTGCTATCGTATTGTGTCCAATGTCTTCCGTGGCTTGTCAGCAAACAATCCAAACGATACAGTGAATTCAATACACAATCGGGCGCAATCCATTGGCCAATGGCAATTATTTCCGACTCCGATATCAAATTCTGAGATACAGCTGAGGAATTTCACTTCATCTCTGGGATATTTAAACCCCCGTCCTGTAGTGGTCCTCTTCTTCTTCTTCTTCACAATACCACAACACCACAACACCTCTCTCCATCTCTCACACTATACATCTCTTTCCTCCATCTTGCTCTCGCCATCAGAGCCCATCCTCTCGCTGCCACCCTTCAAGATCAGACGATTTCTCGACCGTCTTGCGACAACCTCCCATCCTTTGCCTATAGCTGGTAAGTCACCAAGTCGTTTGACGATACAGAGTCGTTTGTAAAACTCAACTGGTCCAAACCACTGACGCGGTGCCCCCGCCTAGAACTTTGTCTGCTCCCCAGGCACCAAACACGCCACACACAATGCTCGACCTCGAGGTGTACTTCGCCCAGCTCATGCTGCGGGAGGTGGAGCAATTCCGCAACACCACCACCGAGCCTGCCCAGCGCGACGCAACAGAGGTTGCGAAGACGACCGACGGCCACAATTCCCCTGCCCCGATCGCCGCGGGGCAGGACTCAACCACCACCACCACCAGCACCACCACCACCTTGGCAGCCAACAATGCCACCCTCCTCCTCCCCGAGGAGGACAACAACAGCCAGCCACCCCCTCGGACCCCGAAGCAGCCCGAGGACATAACCGCCCTCCTGGACGCAGAGGAGGCCGCCAACGGCTTCCAGGGCACGCCGGTGCGCCTCATGGCCCTCCCCAACACAACGGACCGCCACCGGCGGAGCAACGGCGCGCGGGAGCAGCGCATCTACCACCTGGCCCACAAGATCGGCGTGCTCCCCGGCGCGGGGCGCTGGGTCCGCGGGGGCAGGCCGTACATGCAGCCGGCGGTGCCGCGGGCCGTCGTGCGCGCCGGGGGGTGCGCCGTCGAGTACAACCAGTTCATGTACGACGACGGCGACGGCGGGAGGGTCATGCTGCGGATGCCGGGCGGGTGGAGGAGGGAGCTTGTGCGCGGCCGGCCGCAGTTCCTCGGCGTCGTCGTGGTGGGCGGGTTCCTGTGGCCGCGGTTCGAGCGGGGGCTTCCGCGGAGGATGGTGGTTGATTGGGGTGAGTCTGCCTGCTCCCTTTGCCTTTTCGCTTGCTATTCCTTTCTGTGTGGTAGTTGCTGACTTTGTGTGTGACGATGGTAGAGGAGCAGGGCTTCGTCGAGTTCAACGAGGTCCAGTACACCACCCCTTTCGTACCGCGCGAGCCGAGGCCCGAGAGGGAGCCAGAGGAGGATGGGGTCCTCATCAGGTTTTGAGGAGGAAGAGGCTGGGGGGAGAGGCTGGAGGAAGCTAGCTCGGAGGAAACGAGCTCAACGAGTATCGGAGGCTAGAGCTTCACAGCCAGGTATCCAGTAAACGGCTTCGGTGCCTGCAGCACCATCTCCACAATTTAATGCATGGCGTCATAATACCTAACCACTGCGACGATGCCCCTGTTGACAGTGAGCCCCGAGGTTGCTGATCGTATTAAAGAATTGTTTCTTTGGGGTGATAGGGTGTGCAATACCCAAGTGGCTGACACGTTGGTCATGCAACACTGTGGTCCAGTTGCGCAGAAGATGTTGGGCCGCTTCTAAGTTAAGGGGCTGGAGGAAGGTGCTTGTTGGAGAAAACGCATACGAGACTCCCAGCATTACAGCTACGACGCACATCAGTGGGTGATTTATTCAGGAAACTTGAAGTCTTTGGTAGTCTTTCATTTGCGGGACCACGATCACGTACAGTATGAACGGGACTAGACCGCGGGAACGGATTGCTTGCATATCAAAATGTAGACTGGATGGACTGGTGCAGTACAACTTTGTTCTGGATTAGAAACCCAGGAAACTATCTGCCTTCGCAATTACATCTTCTAATGCTCAATCACAACAGGGTCGGACGTCAACCAGGTCACGCAGCAAGCCATACCTCAAGCACGATGGGCCTGATTCGCCGTCTCCTCCTCCTGCACCGTGGCCCGGCCGTCTTTCTCAGCAACATGGTGGGCGCCGCTCTCACTCTCCGGGATGCCAAGCATCTGCGCGCCCTTGTCGACGTGGTTGGCGCCGCCGAACAGCACGTCGATCTCCTCCAGCGGGACCTGCTTGGTCTCGGGGACGACCCACCAGACGAAGGCGGCGAGGACGATGTTGATGGACATGAAGAAGAACATGCACTTGAGCCCCTGGTTCTTGAGGAAGAGCGGGAAGAACTGGTTGAAGATGGCCTGGGCGACGTTCTGCGTCTGCGAGCACATGCCGACGGCCTGGGCGCGCACGTTCATGGAGAAGATCTCCGAGGTCCAGATCCACACGGTGGCGCCCCACGAGGGCTTGTAGAAGAAGATGAAGAAGAAGAGGAGGAAGACGATGGAGATGCCGACGGGCTCGGACTTTGTGTCGCGGCCCGGGGTGGCGAGCCCCACGGCGCCGACGAGCATGGTGCACAGGGCCATGCCCAGGGCGCCGACGATGAGCAGCCAGCGGCGGCCGAAGCGGTCGACGGTCCAGACGGCGTTGAGGGTGAAGAGGATGCCGAAGGTGGCGTTGAGCGCGTTGATGAGGTTGATCCTGGCGCTCGACTTCCACACCTTCTTGTAGATGGCCGTCGAGTACGAGTTGAGCGTGCCCTGGCCCGTCAGCTGCTGGCCCGCGTTGAGCACGAAGGCGATGTACATGCGCTTCCGGATGGACGGGTCCTTGAACAGCGCGCCGTAGCCCGACGAGATGGCCTCCTTCTCATACTCGATGGCCTCGCGGATCACCATCAGCTCCTCCTCGACCTGGGCGTCCGTGTCGCGGATCTGCCGGAGGGCGGCCCGCGCCGCCTCCACGTTGCCCGACTTCTTGATGTACCAGCGCGGGGACTCGGGCTGGAACGGCAGCAGGGCGATGATGATGGCGGGCACGAGCGCCTGGAAGATGACGACCATCTTCCAGTCCCACTCGCCGAGCTTCTCGCGGTGGAGCCCGCAGGCGTAGTTGATCCAGTACGCGATGAAGGACCCGACCGAGTAGAAGGTCTGCCAGAAGGCCATGATGTAGCCTCTGATCTCGGGCGGCGCCATCTCACCAATGTAGACGGGTCCGGCAGCTATGGGAACGCATGGTGTCAGTAATCATGATACCCGGCCGAGGGGCACGCACCGATGCGGCTTGGTTGACTTACTCAGGGCCATGCCTTGTCCAATGCCGATGATGACACGTCCTGCCATGAAGGCACCGAGGCTACCCTTGGGAGCAAAGGTCTGCAGCATGGTGGCGCAGATGGTGACGAAGCAGCCGAGACCCATGCCCCATCGACGCCCGAGGAAGTCGGCCTGGTGGTTGCGTTAGACATAAGGGCCCTGAAATGGTTTCGAAGTGCAACGTACTGTCGGGCCTCCGAGGAACCAGCCAGACACGATGGCGCCGATTGAGTACACCGTGTTGATCAAGCCGAGCATGTAGGTAGAATCTGAGGTCAGGCCGAACCAGTTCAACCAGTTATCCGAGGCCTGTATGGAGTTGAAAGTCGAGGCATCATACCCATAGAGCACCATACACATGGCCGCCACTATGGAGATGTACCTGTGATAAGGAGACAGTCGTCAGCACGTTTCATTCAGCTTCATGGGAATGGGAGGGCGATATGAGCGTACCAGTTGTACAACAGCTTTTTGGACGGCATCTTGGCTGTCTATGCAGGCGGCGGGCCGACCTGGTGGCTGTTCTCAAGGCGAAGACAGAACAGTAGTGGGCGAAGTGCTGAGAGGTGCAAATCGTGGACGCCGAGAATGAGAAGACAAAGGAGGGCGCGAGACGCAGAGGGGGTGGATGTGGAAGGGGGTCAAGAGTTTATGTATGCGAAGACAGATAGGAATGCAGGTGAGAATATATCTTCCCCGGGGCACATTGCATTCGCCCTAATAATACTGTCCATGCCCAGCCTTCGCTAAAGGGAAGACTCGAGCAGTTGCAACACAACGATAAGTAGAGTATCCATTTTTCCAGGGCCAAAGGGCCACTCACAAGGATTCCCTCGCAGGCAAATTGGAGGGTTCGACATGGAGCTATGCCCGGTCGAGCTGGTGGGCTAGCCCAAAGCTTAACCAGTTTGTCCACGAGGGCGGTGGGGGAAGGCGGCATGAGATAGGCGTCCAGCTCACCGACAGCAATTCTCGGCCTGTTTTGTCGATGGGGCGGACTTGTGTGTGGGTACCTATGGCGGAGAGATGTTCTGTAGTTAGTAGGGTGCTTGTTTCTGTTCCCCAGGAATACCAAAACACCGACCTATTCCCCATGTTTCCTCCCTCCATCCCTCCATCCTACCACCCCGGATGCCGTCTGGGGTCGATGCGGAGAAACTGGCCGGGCCAGATTTCCACCAATCGTTACCATACCGTGATGCCAGGATAGGGGCAGTAGAGGGGCCGCTCCTCCTGCAGGGCATATCTTTTCGTGTCGAATTCTGAGGTATCTATCGAGCGCACGCTCTACGGCCACGCGGCGGGGAACACGAAGGAACAGATCCTGAACTAGGCCGGCTGCAGCTGCAGCTCCAGCTTGTGTTTGATTCGTGCATGGCCGGACAAGCGGTAGCTTAGCGGATCGCAACCCTCTGTTGCCTTGGGCCCTTGTTCCATGGGAGAGGTGGTGACACTCAGACTGGAGCAGGTGACGGCCCTGAGAGTCTGGGCGGCGTTGTGGTGTCACTGCGAATACACCGTCACTGAGCTTATAGAATGAACTAGAGAGCGAGCACAGAGGACGGTCGCCAGAGTGCCAATATGTTCAAGTCAACGCCCAAGACCTGTTCGTGATGTCGCCCTCTACCCCAGGAACCGAGCTGTCAAGCGGAATCTTGCGGGGGAGGTGGGCCCTGCTGCCTCCATCCGGGTCTAGAATTGCTGGGGAACTCCGGGTGGCTTGCTGGGGAAAACAATGGAGACCATTGCCCGCAGGAATCCGGGGCTTTCGTGGCACCTGGGGCTTGTGATCCAGCAGCCCGGCTCCACGTCAAGTGGGAACGAGAATCCTGCAGAAGACGTGACCGTTTCTATTTGGTATCCGCAACAAGACGCCATCAAGAAAACTCCAGGTTGGCTTCTTTTATCGGTGACTTGGATACACAGATTATATGCCAGGTATTACTCTAAAGGAGGCCAAGAAGCCGCCCAGGCGTCAAAAGGATCCCGCCCTCGGTTGAGCCTCAGTGGCGCGGCGGGACGAGCCCCCGCGAGTCATTGTGGCATTGCTTGGTGAGCTTGTTGGTGAGCTTGACGGGGGCTTAAACAGCAACTCGAGTGCTTGGCCCAAATCTTGCTGCTGCGGTGGCACCTCTGCGACCTTCTCTTTCGGCAAGAAAGCCCGGCGCCGCTGTGTTATTCGCGCGAATATGGAGATGTCTCTTGTGACAGAACGCCGGGCTGGGCCTGGACTTGTGTGCACTCGATCCCATTCTCTCTCTCCACTCGCTCGTGCCAGAACAGACTAGACCGGTGGGCCAGGGGCCAAGTCAGGCACTGCGCACACAAGGAAGCGTGACTCCCTGCGCAAGATGCAAGTCGCTAGGCAGCAGAACCAATCTGACATCCGCACGGCCGGGTTGATCAGTCGAGTCCCGGCAGCTTGGGTCAAATCCAACTGGGCAGCTGCTGGGTCGCCGGCTTGCCGCTAATCATTGTAAAAAGGTTAGAGGCAGTGATGGGTAAATGCAATTGCATTTCACGAAATTACGGCGGGAGGCCTGAAAATTCGTGACATCCGAATAGGTGGGTCTTCCCCTAATATTTAAGTACCTCATTTATTAGCTAAGAAAATATAAAGTTATCATATGATAAATGGTGGCGGCGACAGCAATATTAACGTAAGGTGCATAGGTACTTAAATAATGATAACTAAGGTTAATATAAAAATGTAAATTGCCTTTTTTTTTGGGTAAGCGCTATCCCGATTGGGTTAGCATTACAGTTTCAGTAACTTTCATTAGCTAGGGCAGAAATTGCCGAATTCGTTTAAGAAGGTCGGTGAAGCTGAAATTTACCCATCACTAGTTAGAGGGCAAAGGAGGGTGAGCTTGGGGTCCTGGCTATCATAGCCCTGGTCTGTTCCGCAGTGGTGGGGGTAGAATTTCCGCCAATCAGAAGGCATAACGCCGACCACGCGGAAATGAGGAGCGCGATTCTAATGTATCTTGCCTTGTTGCTTCTCGTCTTGCGTCCCCAACCAATATCAATTTCCTAGATGGCTTGGGCAAGACGCCTGGAAGTGGCAAGATCCGAATGATAACTAAGTAAGTAGGCCAACTTGTTTTGGCTGCGGTGCAGGTGTCTACAGGTATTCTACAGGGAGCCATAAAGCCCAGTAAGCAGTGAACAGTAGATGCCACCACCTCCACATTGTTCCCGCTCTCCCTGCAATTGATATGTGCGTTCTTCAGAGTCGTCGTGGTCTCGGCCACCATCACTGACGCTGGCGCTGAGTCGTTTCGGGATATGTCCGACAAAAGCTGGAGCCATCTGGCGAGCGGTACCTGCAGGTGCCTCATGCGCACCCCAATGCGAGCGGGATCGGTTAGGGAAGCCATGGAACGAATGAAGAGCGGCAAATGATCCCAAATAACCCGGCCACAGGCAACCTGGTAGCCCCTCGCCATACACCCATCCCTGAAGAATACCTAGGTGTCGGCGTAGTTGGAGCGGCAGCAGAGGTCAGTCCACACAAACACAGATATTCAACTGAACGACACTCCCAAAAGAAAGGCCTGACCCGTTGATATAATAAGCGTTAAATCCGACAGAAAAAGTCCCATTCTTATCGGCCGAGAAGGCCGATGCAGGACCTAGGTAGGCAGGGCTGCTGCCCCGGAAGATGGAGCCGCGGACCAAGGCACTGGCCTTTGGCGGATGAATCCCTGATTCGTCCATTGCGTACATCGAACAAGTCGCCCCGGGTGACTTTGACCTCAACTACATTCTGAACAACCCAAATGGGAGGCATTGGCCCGTGGCCGATTGTGGAACATCGCCAATCTCGGAAACCTAGTAATTCCAGCGATTGTGATGAAGCTCACTGCAGGTGCTCCGCTGGACCAGTGCCCCGGGCACACACAAAGGATGCGAGGGGATATCAAACCCGTCTGGCCTTCTGTTCTAAAGCCGGGACAGCCTCCGATGCCCTCCAATCCGACTTCAGCTGACATTCCAGTCCAAACCGGTCAACGGGTGTGTGTATTTGCAGCAACATATCTCAAGCTCTGGCTTGTAATATCCCGAGCCCCAATGTCATTGGGCGCAGGATATCGTCGCGTAGACTGCAGAATTTCAATGACGAGTAAGCAGCAAATTTATATTGGCTGGAGGACAGTCTGATTGCATCGCCTTGCCCGGATGGGAAGCCCGAGAAGAGCACATGCGCCGCGTATGCCAAGAGCTACATGGTTCTGAGGTCCACTTGACAGGTCATTTCTCCTGATGTTTCAACACCTCACGACGAGGACTCCACACCTGGCTTCAAGTCACAGAATTCTATTATATCGGTCATTTATCGGTCACGGTATGCATGTTAATGGAGCCTCCGGGGCGGTTTGAGCTGTCTAGTCTATCAAGGCAGTGTCAAAACCCAATGAACCATATACAAAATGCCAGTGCAGAATCGAAAAGTCCGCATCGTGATTCAGATCCCTTCCTCCCTTGGTATTGGCCCGGGCCCGTTGAAGCAAACACCAACGCGGATCTCTCAACATCCATGCCCTTCCATATTTGCCCCCATGTCTGCCATCTCCAAACAGCCACTACGAAAGCTTTCCCCCTACCCAGAAGCCCACGGAAGACTCAGGCACTCGGCCTCGCTCTTGTTGAGCTCGCCGATGGCAGCAGCCTCGCAGCCGATGAAGCCGCTGACCTCCAGGACGGTCGCCACCCCGGCGGTGGCGACCTCGGTGCCGAGGGCGATGCTGCCGCACACGGCGATGGTGCCCACCGCGGTGGTCACCGCGCCCGTCTGGCACTGGGAGCAGGCCGCGCTGCAGGCCGCGCCCGACAGCCTGCGCCCGCGGCCCCCGCCGTTCTCGACGGCCTCGACGGAGGCCGTCCTCGCGTCGCGCAGGATCGACGTCACCCTCTCCGTCGGGGACTGCCTGGCGAGGATGTCCTGCGGGGCCGCCGTTGCGATGCCGGAGGTGGAGGCGAGGGCGAGGATGATGGTGCTGAACTGCATGGTGGAAGGTGGTTGGTGTTTTGCCGGAGGGGAGATTGTAGGATCTTTGGATTCTTGAGCGAGTGGAAATGTAAAATTTGGTGCTTGATTGAATCGGCACACTGATGGCTGGGTTTCGATGTCCGTGTTCTGGTTTCTTGATGATGTTGATGGTGATGAGTGACCTGTCGCTCCAGACAGAGGGACATTCCCTCCTTTTTATCTTTGACATTCTCATCTCAACGAAGCCCATGACTATATTGATACCGAGCAGCTCGGCCTTCATGCTGCATCAGACGGGGAGGAAGAATTTCGGGGTTACCTTGGAGGTACCGTCGAGCAATCGTGGCCAGGTGAGTATAGATCTGTACGTTCTCTTGTCCAGACTGCCATCTGAGGTGAAGTAGAAGCTCAGTGTAGACGAAACCCAGTAGTGCCAAGACAAGGCAGAGCCGCGCGCTCATGAAGGACGTAGGGCTAGCTTCGTTGTCACGACGCCTTCTTGGCATCCGACCTCAGCAACTGCGGAGGAAATTAAGCATAGAATCGGCGGACCCGAGGGAAGAACTGCCGAAACACTAGCCTACGCCTTTTCCTCCCAGGTCAACACTTTAGTCGCTCTGCTCATCTGTTCCTCTGCAGTCGATGGTGCCTTGGCAATACTGTTGGATGTTCACGCTGCCTACGTGCCGAAGCCTGCCATCACATTTGTGGCCTAGCTGAGGTCACCAGAATAGCTCACGAAACGTGGGCTGTTGGCCCTGGCTTGTCATGATGTCTCGGCATCCCGTTTGAATTAGTCGTCATGTCATAATCCAATGAGTCCCAGGTCGAGCTTTAATGACTGTATCAACGGAACAGTACCGGTTCGTATGCCTTGGCTTGTCGCAGGCACGATTCTGCGCCCGCGTGCTTGTAAGGTGGGAACGCCCCGCACTCATACGATGAAGCTACCTGATTCAATTCGCCCTTTATTCGATCCGCGTCAGTGTGCGAGTGCGGCAGCAAATTTCGGGGTTGCATCGATCAGAGACCTGCGAATTTCAGTCATTGCAAATTTAACATCAAACTGGCTCCTAAATCAAATATTCCATCTGGCATTCAGTGCTTCCTCAGAATCCCAGAGATCATCCAGGAGTGTCGGTGTGCGTCGGTGTAGGGATATTTGACTGCAATTCATACCTGGATGTCGACTTGTCGTCATACATGAAATCTGACCTGACCGCACTGATCTGCAGACTGCCAACATTGAAACCCCTCTGCGAAGCACCCTCATTGTTGAGATGGTTCAAAATTATTTCCATTTCTTCGAGACTGAAGTCAAAACAGTCATTACGACGGGATCTGGTGGCCCGCCATGCAAGAAAACTGCCCGGAGGTATGCACATACAAAGTCCTCGTCCATCACAGTCAAGACCAGCTGCAGCAACGGGCATACATACGTGGAACTCTCTCAACTACTTACTTAGCCGCTTTGGTGAGCTTCACCCACAGGGGAGGGAATATAGGCCCTGCCACAGCCCTGACGTGCCTGAAGTCACCCTCTTTGCTCCATGCCCAGTTGGGTCCCCCATTCTCAATTGGCTCAATATCCAAGTCGAAGTTCCAGATGATATGCGCAATTGCTAACCTAACCTCGATACCGGCCAGGTTCTTACCAATACAATCCCTCGGTCCGTATGAGAAGGGGCCTTATTTCGGATTAGCAATCCTGAGTCACACGTGATTTACCAAAAGAAAAAAAAAAGAGAGAATGATGACTCACGCGAGACGCCGAGGTTTTTCATGGTCTCGGGGTCAGTATCGAGCCACCGCTCCGGGCGGAACACGAACGGGTCCTTGAAGTTGCCCGGCGAGTGCATGGCAGCGTACTCGGCCACCGCCACCACAGTGCCGCCGGGGAGATGATGCCCGTCGACGGGCATCCCGGGGCCGGGTGGGATGACCCGGAGCCGCTGGACGGTGTTGAGGAGGGGCATGCGGAAGGTCTCGCGGATGACCGCGTCGAGGTACGGCATGTCCTTGAGGGCGCCCCAGTGAATATCTTCGGCCCTGGCGAACGCCCCGCGGATAAGGTCGCGCAGCCTGGAGTACTCGTCCCTGTGCGTCCCCATGCAGTATGTCCACAGCAGCAGGGTGAGTCCCACCGTCTCGCCCCCTGCTACGATGAAGCCAGTGAGATTTAGTTGGATCTCGGCTTCGGACAGGAGATGTCGGCTCTCGTTGTTCTTCAAGATGTGGTAGACAATGTCCTTGTGGTCCTCCTCGCCCAAGGCGATCCTGTCGTTGATTGCTTTGAAGGTCCTGCCATATGTCTGGAACCGGCTGGCGTAGACGCCCTTATCGGCCACTGCGATATTTCGAGGTCAGCGATCTGAATCCAGAGGACGTGGCTCACCACGTGGGGACAGCTTACATAGCCAGACTACCAGCGGTTGCAGCACTGAGTTCAGACCAACGAGCCTGCTGGCCGCCTGTTCATACGTGCCCATGGTGACGACCTCCCTTAGGGCGCGAGCCCATTTGACGTTTTCGCCGCCACCGGACGTGAGACACCCAAATGGCCTGCCAAAGGTTAGAGACCCAATCACGTCGAACGCGAAGTAGTTGCCCCAGGCGACCATGTCGACGACCGCTGTGCCGTTCTCAGCCCCAACACACGCGTTGGAAAATGCGGCGATGAGCTCGTCGACGCGGGACTGGACAATGACCTCCTGCTGGATGAGGGCGGAGGTCGTGAAGACGGCGGCGAGCCCCCGGCGCAGGCGGGCATGGTCGTCCTTGGGTGCGTTGATGAGCCCGTATGGTGGCTTCATCTTTGTGGCTAGGGAGAACCGGGAGTCCTTTTCGGTTGTCTGCATGCCTTTCTGGCACATCGTCAGCTTCTATCGACCGCAGCCTTGCCCCGTAGCGAGAGTTTCAAGTAGGTACCTTGTTTCCATATCCGAAGATGTCCTCCATTGCTTGAGGGGTGGTGAAACTCAGCTCGTTCGGTGCAACCCTTACTACCGGGCCTGTCGTGCTATGGCTCAGTGTCGGTCCAGCAACTTAGAAAACTGGGGTGAAATGGGAAATCAAGCCGGGCCATGTCATACCATATTTCTCATGTAGCTTTTTGTAGTACGCGAACTGCCTTCCTCCGCATAACGATATGATTACCGGAAGTTCTGTCACCGCGTGATACCAAGGTCCCGGGTACTTTGAAAGTGGGTGGAAATAAAGCCGTTTCACGAAGAGACCAGAAAGTGCTATAATGCACAAATGTATCGCCAGCTCAAAGCATGAGGTCAGCCTGGAAATTCGCCTATAATGTGCAGCACTGGAGTAAAACGGGATGTTGACATACCATCAAAGGCGAGACCATGAATAGCGAGGTCATCGCCCCCGGAAGACCGTGAGATGTGTCGTTAATACCAGGGGCCGCCATTTACCAAAAGAGACCCCGGCGACAGGACCTGATGGAACTAACACAAACGATTGTTGTTAGCCGTTTTAAAGAGCACAATGGGATTTCTTTTTAATCTTTGTCACTGTCGAAAATCCGGTCGTGCTCTCTAGTCTGAGGAGCCGAGGTCATAATTTCATAGGTCGTGGTTTACTAGCGGCCCAGTGTTTATTTAAGCGAATGCGATTGCGACAAACTGTCACAATTGAGGGTGCCACTGGATTCACGGCTTGTGCATTAGGGCCGCATACGCCCAAAATAAAGGACATGCCGAGAAATGTCAACCCCATAGAGGAACCAGAGCAGAGAAGACCCGAAATACTTCAAGGCCCACATGTCAACCGGCCAGTACTTCACACCTGCATCGATAGAGAAGCCAGAACCTAACTATGTCGTCATCGACGCAGCCCCGCCGGCCCATGACCGGCGTCGCTTGCGTTCTGGAGGACGCGCTAGCTCGAGGCCATCCTCTGCGGCACATGTGAATACTCTCCAGCAAAAGCGCAGAGCCAAAAGGTTCTCGCCTGCGTTCCAGGGCTCACCTTGTTCGTACCGCTGCACGCCATCGCCAAGGCGGTGTGCGGCGCCGAGGTCAGCGTGCCGAAGCGGACATCATTGGCTGGGTTTCTGGGAGCCATCGGTGCTAATGTCGAGACAGAGTTGGAGCCTAGGGGTAAGCAATGTTCTCCGATATCATGTAGGTTCTCGAGCTTGAGTTACATTAGTATCGGGACAAGATGTGTGCGATAATCCCCAGTAAGTTGGGGCGTGGGCAGCGATCGAGACGGGCCAGGCTCGGCCACCAGATCTGGGTTTCCGTTATTTGCATATCAGTGGTAATGTTCATCCACTTGGCCGAAGTGTACCATCGTCCTTTGGATTGTTGTTAGTTTATACGTCTGCTCACGCCTCCCAACTGCCGCTCCAAGTCTCTTAGCTGCAGAGCAAGGATTGCGGGGCTAACGTGCAACAGCATACTTCCACAAGGATATCGAATGTCAAAGGCAGCGGTAACATAGTTCCTTTTTCAATATTTCAAGCCTCTACTTCATTTAAGTGCAACCAGGTATATGAAGCACCAATGAGGATACAGCAAACCAACATCGGGGACATTCCGGAACAGACCCAGGTGGGAATGGATGCACCACCACTCCTTTCGAGCCCGGCATCCATGCTAGTAGACCCGGAACACAACTGGGACCACCGTCCGGAAGCAAACACCACTGGCCCGATGTTGATATGCTGGGCATATAGCTACTGGGCAAATTCGTGATAAACTCGAAGAAGCGAACCCGGACAATTCGCTGCGTCAAGCACTACAAGTACGATGAAGATGATGCAAGCGAACGAAGCTGCTGAGGGGTGCAACACCCGCAGCAGCGTGGGTATAATTGGAGGTTTTGTACATCTTGGGTGATATTTACAGGAAGAACCAGCCGCCCTTACTCTAACACAGGTCTGAGGAAGTTGAGGCTTAACTATTTGCAGCTGCTGCTGCCAGGAACAAAGGTACCGTCTGAGTTCTCGCAGCCGCACTTCCCGTCCTTGGGGGACTTGATGCAGCCCGCGCCCTCTCCGCTGGACTCGCCCTCGCCACTGTAAGCAGTCAAGAGCCTGGTCAGTTTCCCGGGCCCGTCTTTTTTTCACAATTTGGGGGGGTGGGGGGTCTGGGAGGGGGCAGGGGTGGGTAAACCTACGTCCAGAAGAAAGTCCAGCAGTCCTCGTCTGCCTTCATGTCGGCGCTCGTGGGCGCCTCGCAGGTGTAGGCGCTGCAGGTGCCGTAGGGCGCGCCGTGGCTCTTGTCGTACTGGTGGTCCGTCACGAAGACGGCGAAGGTCTGCTGCCCGGAGACGCGGGTGTTGTGCGAGCACTCGGCGGCCTGGATGGCCTTTGACACCTTGGTGGCTGTTTGAGGGAAAATCCCGTTAGCTAGCCGTCTCTTCCCTTGCCAAGAACAACAACAGCAGCCTAACTATGCGGGCAGGAAGGGAGACGAGCGAATTGCGCCGAGGTGTGGGTTGGACGGATGGATGGATGGGTCACTGACCGGAGCATGCGGGAGAGGTAGGGCATTTGCCCTTGGTGTTGGATGTGGCAGGGTCGAGGGTCGCCAGGACCATGGCCGGGGCAGCCAGGAGGGTGAAGAAGCTGGTGAAATGCATTTTGACAGATGTTGATTTAGCTCTGCTATTTCTTCCACAGATGATAATGTGAACTTGTTGTTTGGGTTCAGCCCGTCTAAGCCAAGAGTGAGGAAGATGGATTTGGATTTATAGCTGCTCTCTTTTGCATGCGAGCGGCCTGAGTTGTTGTGCCGGATTCCCCATGGGCATGCGAACCGGAATTACGTACGGTCATATCGCTAAGATGAGCTCAGGGGGAGCAAGAGCACGGCCTGGTGGTAGCTCTCCTTATTACATGACTCCACGGAACAAGTTTGTGGTGCCGTCTAAATTGGGGCGGTGGGTTCCCACGAAACAAAGCAAGCCCGACGAGGAGGTTAGTGGGCCGT
This sequence comes from Diaporthe aspalathi, assembly GCA_001447215.1. NCBI lineage: Eukaryota > Fungi > Ascomycota > Sordariomycetes > Diaporthales > Diaporthaceae > Diaporthe > Diaporthe aspalathi. The sequence continues at coordinate 113,267 of LJJS01001529.1, forward strand.
CGGAACCGCCAGGGTCGCATCTATATTGGATCCCGCGATCTGGACCCAACTGCCGGCCCAAGGGGGCAACTTTCAGGAGCCCTTGAGGTGGATCGGGATCGGCACTACCCGCACCTCCCTAAGACCTTCTTTCTAGTGTATCCCGCAGTGGTTATTCTCTATTCAAAGCAAATGTTGTTCGATGTCTCATCAGTGATATCAATGTGGCTCGCGTGGTTGCTCGTGCGGATGGCGCCAGCACAAGGATGAAGCTTGCAATCAAGAGTGTAACACGGACATGGCACTCGAGGCTCATGAGCACCAACGCGAGGGTGGTGAAACGAGGCAGCGCTGACCTGTTCGGACGGTAGTCTAAATATTTCCGTGCTCGATGTTCTAACTATACTACCAAGGCCCGGCACTTGCCCCTGCCATCTCAGCCCTAAAGCACGATGTCACATCTCCAATGTTCTAAAGTTGATCAACTAGCCGTGTCTTGGGCAGATCGCTCTGGTCGAGGCCGGTCGGGGCCTCAGATGTCACCGTAGATCGCGCAGATTACGTTTAAAAGTCAGTGGTTAAGTAGGCGAACCATGCTTTCCTGCACCACACCGACAGCGTCTCCATATCGAAGCTCGGCATGTACTAACACGTCGTATGACCGACAGCCGAAAACTTGCATACAGCTTTCTGAGAAACAGAAGCGAGGGTTGGGGTTGTCTGCAATGAAATCGCTTGGCCCCTGAAATGCCCTGGACTGTCAGCGCACTTTGGAATAGGGAACCCCGGGGCCTGTCTACCACCTGAGCACGAGCGAGCTCCACAGATTTGTTTGCCCACCTTCTCGCCGGGCTGACGAGCCCTGAGCCGAATACTCGCGCGATGCTATCGCTTATACGATCCCAGGTCTCATGAAACTCAGCAGCCAGCCGAGGGTAAGCGGGTAAACAGACCGGTTGATCACTGGAACATGCTAAAAGAGACACTGGTATTGGGACCGAGCTTGCTTCGCAGCGCTCTATGTTGACACGTTACTATTAAAATTCTGCCAAGCACACAGGAGACACCTAGGACATGATCCCCGCCTTTCCATCTCCGTCAGCGTCCTTCATGGGGTTCAATTTCTGCAACAAGGTAGGCTTGTGTTGAGAATGAACCGTCGAAGCATCCGCCGCGCCTCTGGGAGACCTCCCCGACCGGTGCACCTCGACGCTATCACGGGGGACGCTCGACCTTCCGGGCGTGCTGGAGGTGGCCGAGGTCGTATAACCGGGGTGGCCGAGCCCATCGTGGAGGGCTGCATCTGATGGCACGCCGTGCCCATAACCACCTGCAGTGTCCATCCCGTCCCGAGAAGCCCACGGGGGCCGGTAGGCCTCGGGCGTCCCCCCACGGGTCGTCCTCCGGGTGCTCGGGGCGCGATAACCGACGCCCGAGTCCCCCTCGGGGTGCGTCAGGCTGGTGGTGCCCCTGGCGCCGGCACCGCCGATGTGCCCGCCGCGGTCCAGGCCCCGCCCAGGCTCGCCGGCAAAGGCGTCGGACCGCTCCTCCCCGCCCGGCCACCCGTGCACGCCGCCGCCCTGCCGCCGAAACTCGTCGAGCGTGACGGGCGGCAGGATCGACGCGCCGTGGTGCTCCGGCTCGTGCTGGTGGACCTCGTGGACGGGCTTGGTCCTGTGCACCACGTGCGGCTGCACCGTCTCCTTCTGGATGACGGGCTGTATGTGCTCGTGCACGTGGTGGTGGACGTGCTCTCCCTCCACCACCGGGGCCGCTGCCTTGGTGTGCCGGGTCTTGCCGACCTCCCGCCGGTTGTGGTGGAGGCCGAGTATGTCGGCCTCCTCCTTCAGCCTCTTCTTGACGTGTTCACCGGTTCCGTGCTGGATCTCGCGTTTTTCGGGCCCCTCCTGCACGTGGGTGTGCTTCTCGGGCAGAACCTCCTTGTGCTTGATAGGCTGGACTTTGGTGTGGTGGTGATCCTTGTGCACCTCGCGGTCGACTGGTCGGTAAATATTCTCGTGCTGTGCGGGCTGGACATATTCGTGTTCTACAGCTGGTTCGACAGACTTTTCTTGATGTCAGCGTCGATGTCCGCAAGCGATTCTTACACTAATTTCTCCTTCGGGGCGCGGTACAGGATGAGGGACTTACTTCATGAACAGAAGTCTCAAGCTCGCCGTGCCTGGCGACGTGGCTCTGGACTGCTGACTTTGCTTCCTCCATTTTCTATGCGTATAATTTCCGATTGGTCCAATTTACCTGATGTACTCGTGTGTGATAGAATGATATAAGTCCTCCTTAGAAGTAGTTGAATCAAGGAACTCTACCTAGGTACTGATACCATGGACCGACGCAGCCTCAACTAAATAAAGCCTTACCACAAGCCTATATATGACGTCGGACTGCCTTCGTTTCCTCAACTCGTTCGTCATTGTGGTCTTCAGTAGTATCTCACCACTGATGACGCTGGAATCAACAGCACGTCCCCACTTGGACGATGGTCCAGACCACGCAGCGGTGCAAGCGCCCTTGTCTACGCGGACGAGAATTTTGAGGAAGGTCAATGCCATGTAGTGCGTAAGACGGCGATCACACAGGGCTGAATGATGTCAGGTGGGTCTGGCCGATGTATTGCTGTTGAGGCTCTTGGCTCTGAACTCCACATTCACCACTTAATAAGCACGATCATTTATCCACATGGGCCGCTTCGTTGGGGACACGGAGACCAGTGTTTTTTGAAATGCTAGGGGTGATCCAAACGTCGGTCATAAAAGGTGAGTGACGTCAATATGGTGAATTTTGTCAATGATGGTGGCTGTTGTCGTCTCACCGCATCGCGCGTCGCTTAGTGGACGGTGGACACATCCCGACATCAACTTTAAAACCGTTGTCCAATTTTAACGGAGCGTTTATTCCGCCGTTCCTGTTCATCCAGACTTCACACTGATGTCAGCCTGGGCCGCTCAATCTATTTCATCCATTAGACTTTTGGTTGTGGGGGGCCTGGATATCTAACCCATCTAACCCACTCCCACCCGATAAAGGGTGTACACAAAGAACATGATCACCACTATAGACTGAGCTGATCAACACTATTAGCAAAGATTCAATGAAGAGCTCACACAGCTATTACCCACCGCCGGCGAAGCGGTCCAGGAAATCGCGCCCAGCATCGGAGACATCCCCAACCACACTAAAAAGGGCTTTCAATGCGCCTCCACTCAGGACCAAGGGTCCCCAAATCAGTCTTCCAAGAACCACAAGTATAGATACAGATGTTACGAAATCAGCCTCCCCCGGTATGTAATATGTAGGCTTGAGGTGTCCAAACTGCCTATGCCTGATGGAATCCGCTGTGCCAATGTATCTAGAAATACGCAACCACCGTGATCCACTTCAACTGTACGCCAACCTATCACTAATTTATTCATCATACAGCTACAACAACGGAGCTCATCCAGCCCTTACAGCATGAGAATGTTGATGAGAGAATCATTCGAGAAATCCATACCCACGACATTTACCATCACATACTTCCAATAATAGAGACGGAGGTCCTTCCACCGAAACACTTTATTGAGGCACCCAATGGTTCAGGTCTTACTGAGGTACCGGAACACGAGGTGGAAAATTCCATTTTGTCCGAGAGAGCAGAGTATGGGCAATTCCCCATGACAGGTACTACCGGGAACAAGACACCAAATGATAGGAAGGGGCCTTGCATGTTGCAAAGAGTTTCCCCCAGGGGTGAGCCTATCCTGGCAGATAAGAGGACGTACACAACAAGAGACGGCATACCCCGAACCGAGTATCTGTGGCGGCACCCTCCTGTCTTTGAGGATGCTGCCGGAAGGACCCAGCCTGTTGTTATTCCTGCTGGATTCACACCAGAATGGAAGTGGCTGGTTGATCAAGAACAGAAACGTGAGACGGGTCTTTCAAGAAATCGGGCGATTGAAAGTCGGCTCCACTCAATGAACCCGAGCTTAGGACCTATGGCCCGGGGTGGACCAGAACATCACCAAACATCACAGACTGCTGCCCATACAACAAGACCTACTATTCCGGTAAAGATTGATCACTTGGATCATGCAGGATATTCGATCCCCGGACCACGACCACGCTCAGGCCGACCCACCAAGTGTAGGAACAAGGTACAACATGGCGAACATGGTCTCTCCAAGAAGAGTAGCCATGGCGACCTCAAGGGTTCAGTCAAAAGAGTGTCTTCCACTGAGGAAGACATAGCAGTGATCAATTATGAAACATACAGCGGGGGCGCCGAAAGCACAGAATACTTAAGAAAAAGTGCGCCGTCAGATATGGATGGGCCTAGCTCGCAGTTAAGGAGAGAGATTGAAGAGCGAGTGAGGCGCGACCTTCTTACGCTGAGACAGATGGACGTTGACAAAGACTGAGTTCGAGACTTCTACGTACGGTGTGGATGGAAAGTCAATCTAAATGTTAACATCTATCACCAACGGAGCCGGCTTGGGGTGAACTTGAGGGCTCTGCAGCTCTGAAATATTTCGAAAAAGTCATTTAACAATGTGAGCGGAAGATGTCTACAGCTCAAGCCTCAAGTTTGTCCAGCCTATCGTCAAGCACTTGAGCAGGGTGACCGCACGTACTGAGATCGTTTCCTGTGGCGAGCAAACACTCTTTCCACGTCCCCTTGGATCCGTAAACATTTATACCACCCGTTCAAGCTCTTGTTGTCATTTTTATTAGATCCTTGCCTTCGCGTGTTTCCCGTGTTGCCCTCGTGGCAAGTCATCATATCACAAATATTGATCGAGGCGTAGTCACGGATACCAGAGTACCAAAAGAGGTTAGAATATTACTGGCTGCATAGTCACATGCTTCCTCACATCACTCCACAATACTTCTTGAACATATTGTAAGCCGAGCTGAAGCCTTACCGCAACGTCAGCTGCAACCTGAAGTAGTGGGTTCTTACGACCAACCAAGATGAAAACTGGTCACACCACAGCAGGGGTAGGACTCAGCAGCTGATTAAGCGACAAGAATGAAAACCTGTAGTCCAAGCAGCTTTCAAATGAGCCCTGACCGTGTAACACCTTCCAAGGAGATGTTTCTTTGTCCAAGACGAGCTGATTACATTTGGTGTTCGAGGCTGTGCACTCAGCGTCCTCTCCTACACGCACGTGTGTCCAGCCACGAGGACACAGGAAAGGTGGTCGGTCTGGCCCACTGATGGCGTTTGTGGTGTGTGCATTACAGGGAGCGGCGTACTCCTAATCTGACACCAATGAAGATTACAGCTGAGAAATGATCCTTCATCCCTTCCAGTTCCTTGCGCATGCCCAGTCGCAAACGTATCATCTCAGCTGACAGCGCACCAAAACATACACGAGATCTTTTGCCAGGACATGGCGATTACTCGTCACATCATACTCCGCCTCGCTGAAGGAAAAAGAGACTGATTGAACCTTGTACGAAATCGGCCCTGTCTGCCACCATCCCAACATTGAACCTCGGTCTTTCCGGAGCATAGGGACATAAACGCCACTACATTTCAAGTGGACGCCATGCATCTCGCTTTGAGCTGCCCAGAAGCAAGGTCTTACTGGTGTACGTTCAGCTCGGGGCCAATGCATGATACAAGTAGGTCGAGCCACATATTGACCGGTCGGCGTCTTACGTCACCTAGTAAGGTACAGCTGATATATATACGAGAAACTCCGACACCAGATTTGCAAGAAGATGGCAGAATCTATTCACTCAAAGGCCTTCGGTCCTCAAATCGATCAGAATGGCGACCATAGCAGGTGTAACAGGCAGCCAATTTGCTCTAGGCACGAAGGAGTACCCCGAGTGGCAATACCAGTATGCAACGACAACTCACGGCGTCGACCACGACATGCAGCCGGGGCTCATAGTTCAGCCCAAGAACAAGCAAGACATCAAGCTCGCAGTCCTTTTCGCCAGGGAGCAGAAGAAGGCCATCGCCATCCGCACCGGGGGCCACCAGTACAGCGGCGCCTCTTCGACCAGCAAGGACAACATCCTCCTGGACCTCCGCAACACTTTCCAGGGGCCCCAGGACCTGGCATACTTCGAGAAGGACGACAAGAGCTACGTCCACGCCAGCGTCAGCTGGAGCCTGGGCAAGTTCAGCGAGTTCCTCGGCAAGAACCACGCCTTCGTGCCCCACGGGCAGTGCACCGCCGTGCACGTGGGCGGGCATGTGCAGACGGGCGGGTACGGCCAGCTCGGCCGCAGCTTCGGGCTCTTCGGGGACCACATCCGGTCCCTGGAGATCATCGACCACGCCGGCGAGGAGAGGGAGATCACGCGCGCCGGCGACCCGGAGCTGTTCCACGCCTGGCTCGGCGGCTCGCCCGGCAACCTCGGCGTGCTGACCCACTTCACCGTGGAGGTTCACCGCGACGCCGACTACGTTGGATCCCGGGGCCTCAAGGCGCTGCACCTGTACGACACCGAGAAGTTGAGGTACCTGCTGCAGGTTCTGGCGGAGATGAACGACGACGAGGACTTCCCGCGCAACTACGACCTGTGCATCAGCGTTCTCAGCTCCTCGTTCGACATCCTGGGCCTCATGGGAGGGATGGACAACGAGATGGAGGAGGCGCACCCGGAGATCTTCGGGGAGGACGGGAACCCCGTCTGGCCGCGCATGATCGTCGTGTACGCCCAGTATGTCCCGTTCAGCAAGGACGACAAGCCCGACACGAGGTTCTTCGACAAGCTGCGCACCGGGTGTTGGTTCCAGGGCGGCGTGGACGAGAAGCCCATGTCTAAGCTGTGCGAGGACTGGATCTTCCGCAACACGCGCGAGTTCGACCTGCCGTACGTTAAGAGGACGTACCTGACGACCTCGACGGAGCTGAGCACCAACGGCTGGGTCGACTGGGTGGTCGGCAGGATGGACGAGGTCGTCCGGCCAGTCGGCAACGGGCAGTGGCTGTCGGCGCAGCTGCAGTGCTTCGGCGGGAAGCACTCGCGGTTCAGGACGAATGCTGGCAACGGAACGGCGTTCAGTGTAAGTGGAAAAAAATCGTCACAAGCGAGACCGAAGAACGGTGGGCTGACATTCCGCGGGCAGTGGCGAGACTCGACGTTCTGCTTTACCATCGACAACTTCCATAAGCCATCAAAGAAGGAGGCCGCAGAGAAGTGGGCACACACAAATGACGTCCAGGCGATCGGCCCAGAGGGCATCTTCAGCAAGCAGGACCGACGTGTCCTCTGGGGCTCATATGGAAGTTTCGACCTTGACAAATCGTGGCAGTTCTATTACGACGACCGCGCGCAGTATGAGAAGCTGATGGAGGCTAGGAAGACGGCTGACCCGGATGGGACTTTCACCCCGAATACGTTCGCCGTCAAGCGGGCGGCTTAGGCTCTATACGAATGAGCCTTGAGTCATAGAATGTGTTTTTATAAGACTCTGGCTGCACTTTAGCGACCACCCAAAGACCGCTGACATCTTGTTATGGGCATGTAGACATTGGAAATCGATTCATGGGACTAGCTACAATACCTTGCTCTATGACTCAACTTAAAGTTCAGGCCATGTGATCAATTGATCTTATGTCGGAGTATCCAGACTCTTTTGTCGAACCATGTATTACGCAGGAAGGAGAAAAATTGTTTGCAAACGCCCGGAATTTGAGCGAGTCTAGAATATACATTTATGAATTTGAACATAAATCGATGTTGTTTAATTATTCCGCACGGCGAGTGGCTCCCTGCCTGGTACCGTGCGAGTCATCTGGGCGGCATCGATCCTCGTCGAGATGGGGGCTCCTCCATCGGGGATCCATAAGGATTGGATGGAGGACCAGACTGTTGTGAAGGACTATTTCGAGCTGTACAGCCAGTCAAAAGCTGGTGTCTGGTTCCTGGCGTCGGAGTTCGCCCGCCGCCAAAGCCGGAGTGGCGTAGTGTTCCTGGCGGGCAACCCGGGATCGTACAACACCAAGATGTGGCAATATACTCCGACTCTGCTGTACTGGTTGTTTAGAGTGCTCATGAGGGATGAATCCAAGCATAGTGCTGACACGTACCTGTGGATGGGCCTCTCGGAGTCGGTGACTGTGGACGATGCTACCGCAGGCCGCCATGCCATTTGTGATGGCAGGTGGCACCCAGGGCAGAGGAGTGACCTCCTCCTTGCGCTACGTAATGAGGCAGAAGGTGGATCAGGCAGAGCCAGCCAGTTCTTGCAGTGGTGTGACGATGTGACGAAGGCCTTCCTGCCATGAACAAAGCCAGGGGTGTACGGGAGTCGATTTCACGGGATATCATTCATGTGTAGGACTGTCTTCGTAATTGAGGGAGGAATACTCATTACGGGAGTAATAAATCCATTGTCGGGCTCTCTACTTCAGCACGTGACCACATCGGCAAATCTTCAGCACCCGCTACGCTGACTCAAGTGCCGCCTGGAACGATCCTCTTTGGAATTGTTCGTGCAGCGCCATGATCTTGGGGTGCATCGGGGGAAGCATCTGGCAGAATGCAGTGCCACAGACGCCAGCCTCATGATCCATAAACCACATCATGCACGGAACGCCGCCCCAGAGCGTACACCCCGGTTTGAAACGTCCCTCCTGGCCATCCAAGACCACCATACCTGCGAAGGACCACGACCTTCGAATGGATGTGGGAATCCCCATCCCGATGAATTGCTCATGACCAGGTGAGAGGGCCACATACTGATTGAACGCCTCCTCCAGCTTGGTATCCAGCTGGGGGCGGAACAGCTCCGCGTAGGAATCAGCCGTGAGGAGGCGCTCGTCCCGTCGGAACACTGCTGACAGGAAGGAATAGTATCCTTGAGCGGACCCGAAGCCGCCGGCACCTCCGAGACATTCTGTGCCCCCAAAGAGGATGTCAAAGGTTGGTTCGTCCACTGCGGGAGGCTCTCCTGATTTGTTCAGGGTGCTGATATCGGCCATGCGGCTGCTCATCTCAGGCTTCGTCTTGGGCCAAAATGAGAACTCTGATTCGGTTCCGAGAGGAGTGCACTATTCCGAGGCACGCAGGTCAGCTCGGCTCTGTGACCGTCGTTGATGGCGAGAAGTGTGCAGTGAGACAACGCTTGCTGTCCCAAGCAACGGGATATGAACGTCTTGGGATGATGAGTAAAAACTAACGATATGCTTTCGCATGTATTCATCCAAAGTCATGCCGGAGGCTATTTCAACCAGCCTTCCAGCCCAATCCCAGCCGGCGCCGTAGGCGAAGTCGGTCCCGGGGGTGAAAATAAGGGGGATTGCGGACTTGTCAGTGAGAAGAGGACCCGACCAGGGAATTTCATTGCGGGAGGCACGCCACTTCCCAAGCTGGGGGTTGAGCCAGTCGTACTCGTGGCCGGACGTGTTGGACAGCAGCATGCGGAGGCTGATCGGGGTGGAATCAGCCTCGAAGGTAGCCTGGTTCTTCTCGTCGTCGAAGCCGGTGATTACCCCAAACCTGCCCATTTCTGGCAAGAGAGGCCGGACGTCGCTGTCCAGGCCCAGCTTTCCTCGCTCGACACATTGCAACACGGCCACCGAGGTCATGAGCTTCGTCATTGAGGCCATCGCACAAATGGTTGACGATGTGAATGCCTCGTCCCGCCCCTCTTTCAGGCTGGCTCTTCCGAAGGATTTGCTGTACAGAGTGTCGCCTGTGAAGTATCAGCAAAGATCTCGAACATCACCCAGAGAAGTGCCAGGAGCATCACGGTCCAATGCATGAGTCCTGCTCCGGGTTAAAGCTTACCATCCTTGTTGCCTGCTATGGCCGCTATTCCAGCTAGCAGCTTCGACTCAACAGCATCTTCGTAAACCTTGCTGATTCTCTCCGTCATCTTGTCGTCGGAATATGCTACTCGTGGTGTCGATTGTCTTCAATGGTATAGCAACAAATGTGGAAGATGAGAGGAATTGGCATAAATTTGGGAAGTCGACGCGGACGAGAGAGAGCGCGAGGAAAAGTCCCACGGCTCAAGCCCCGCATTCCTTCGTGTTGGTTGGCACCGCTGCCCACTTTGTGCCACCGGGGCAACAAACCACCCCGTGGGACAGGAACCTGTTTGTGCGACTCCCTCATACTGGACTAGACGACTGCAGGACGCATGCTACTTTCGTGTCTCTCCATCCAAATATGACTTACACACGTTAGTAGTGTGCATCCGTGGTCACTCGCGGATTCCACAAGTCCCGCCAATTTTTTTGTTTCGTGGCTGTTGGACCATTTTCGGCCGATGCCCGTAAAAATCGAATGATCAGCATAAGAAGCGCCCGATGTAACTCTAGTGACGGCTTCGGGCCGAAGGTGGCCCGAACTCTTTCAGGGCAACCGAACAATGCTTTGAGCGCAGCGCGATTCTCTCACAACTTTAGAAGCCAATGAGTTGCATTCTCTCTGGGTCCAATGAATTAGGTTCTAATAGCTGGCTGCCCTTCGTGCTGCGTTACAACGTGTGAATGCGCTCTCGCACGCATGCCTTTGCTCAAACCCGCGGGAGACAGCGTCGTTTCGTCGTCGTGGTATCTGGAGCGAGAATTCTGGTACATGTTCGAATCATATGTGCGACAGCGAGGACGGGTGGAAAATGCAGGTTTGGGATAAGAATACCCCGAATCACGTGGCCAGCAGCAAACCCTCCAAATCACCCGAGTATGAGATCAGGCATTTGCTCAAACACTCGGGCCTATCATCACAGTAGCCTGAGCAATGACCCTTCAAGATGGCGCGCTTTGTGGAGGGCTTCCAACTGGATCCGACGTCGATCGCTTGAGGGATAAATCAGTTCTTCCACCTGGCGACGGCGGCTGTGGCAAGGCGTGAGGATACGCAACAACGTCTGCCGTTATACAAAATTATGCTGATAGATTTGAATCAAAACTTTATGCTTCACATTACTTTTCGGCGTTAAATAAGTGCGAGTCCCCAATTATGACGACAGTTGGGCTCAGCCGAGGCTTCTATGAAGTGTTGTGGTGGAAATGCCGATCTGCTCTGAGGGGGACTTGGGGGACTTGAGACATTCTCAACCCCGTGGGACATGGCATTCACCACGAACTCCGGAGCTGGTTACGTGACATTTTATTCATCCGCCGGATTCCCAGGCTTGGTATTCCAAGTCTAGCGATGTGAATGTTAAATGTGCTCCAACTAACTTAGAGATCGAGGAGATGTGTACCAGCATAGTCCTGGCGACATCTCAGACGTCATACAGTCACCAAGACTATTACTACTCGTCCGGGTTGAGTTCAATGTTTCAGCCGAGGTCAAAATGGCCGATGCTACGTAACAAAAAGACGGCCTACTAATAGCATGGCGATCCATACACTCAGAATTTAGCTCTTCATTGTCCGGTCTCCGCTCTCAATCACAAATCGGTGCTCGTTTCATAATGAATCAGAGAGACGCCCCCGCTGCCCGTTATGATGCTCTCATCATCGGTGCCGGCTTCTCAGGCGTGTCTATGCTCTATCGCCTACGCAAGTTGGGACTGAATGCCAAGATATTCGAAGCGGGGGACGACTTTGGTGGGACATGGCACTGGAATCGCTACCCCGGGGCGAGGGTCGATTCCGAATACCCGTACTACCAAATGACCATACCAGAGGTATACACTACGTGGAGATTCTCGGAACGCTACCCCGGCCATCGTGAACTACGCGCCTACTTCGCCCACGCTGACAAGGTCCTGAACCTTCGGAAAGACACCCAGTTCAACGCTCGAGTGGTAGACTGCTCGTGGGACGACGATGTCGGCGAGTGGACAGTCAAGACGCAGCAGGGCCATGTGGCCAAGACCAGATTCCTGCTTCTCTGCTCCGGCCTGCTTCACCATCGCCACATCCCTGACCTCCCTGGGTTGAATGATTTCAAGGGTGACCTGTATCATTCCTCGTTCTATCCCGAAGACCTCGACCTCAAAGGCAAGCGAGTCGCACTCGTGGGCACCGGCGCCACTGCAGTGCAGATCACCCAAGATGTCGCTAAACAGGCCGACCATCTGACAATCTTCATGCGTCGGCCGTCGACCTGTCTGCCCGCGAGACAGAGAGACATCTCGCCTGCAGAGAACCGTGGCTGGCACCCTTATCTTGGGGCTATCTTCAAGGAGAGCCGAACCTCCAAGAATGGGTTCTTGTCAGTGATGCAGCCTGCTGAGCGGACCGTGGACATGCCCGAGCCGGAGCGCAACAAGTTCTTTGAGGAGCTCTGGGAGCGCGGCTCATTTGCCATGTGGACGCAGAGCTTCCCTGATGTTCTGATATCAGAGGAGGCCAACAAGATACATTGTAAGCCCGGTTCCACTCTATTCGAATGGCTCCAGAGTCAATGGCCAGCCCAACTCTCTATACCATACTACGGCAAGGGCTGAGACTTGACCTTGAGCAGATGAGTTCTGGGCAAGGAAGGTGCGCTCCAGAATGACAGACGAAAAGAAGATGCAATACATGGCTCCACTACCGGCGGACAAGATGCCCTATTGGATCTTCACAAAGCGGCCGCCGCTGGAGATTGACTACTACGAGATGGTAGACAAGCCGTGGGTGGACGTGATCAACACAAATGAGACCCCATCCAAGCAGTTCAACGAGACGGGCATCGAGATGGATGACGGCAGGCAGATCGACTTCGATGTCCTGATTTTGGCAACGGGATTCGACGCCTTCAGCGGCTCGTGAGGACTTGCTCATCTCCGACAATTTCCAGCGAATAGTTATACTGACACTTTATGCAGCCTGACGAACATGGGCCTCAAGAACCGCGCCGGCGTCGACATCCGTTCGTACTGGAAGGAAGGCATCCGTTCGTACCTGGGAACAACCACGTCCGGCTTCCCAAACGCCTTCATGTGCTACACGCCGTTTGCTCCCACCGCCGTCGTCAACGGCACCAGCGTGATCGAGGTCCAGTGCGACTTCGCCACCGCCGCCATCAAGAAGGTCCTGGACTCCGAAGGACGGGGCCGGAAGATCAAGTCCATCGAGCCGACGCCCGAGGCCGAGGACGGGTGGGAGGCATACGTGGCCGCCCAGAACGCACCTACGCTGATGCCCTTCACGGAGAGCTGGTGGACGGGCGCGAACATCCCCGGAAAGAAGCCCCAGATGCTGACATATCTCAGAGGCCTCAATGTATATGACCAGGAGGTCCAGGCGAAGTTAGAGGACTGGGACGGGTTTGATGTGCGCTACTGGGACAAAAGTAACAGTTCTACGGCAGAAGTCGAACCAAATGGGTTCAAAGACACGGAAGCACGCGCCAGCCATGTGGAATATGTGCAGCAAGCTGGAGATGGAGCAAGCGAGGCGAGAGAGGTCCTACGCCCTACGGCGCTTGCTTGAAAAAGCCTCGGGACGTCGTCTCTGTGTTCATACTGGCCAAACAATATTTGAACATAGCAACAGTCCTCCGCTAGCGTCTGGAGCCTTTAGGGAAAAAATGCAACGCAAAGAAACAGAGGGAATAGGGTGATGAGAGGGGAAACAAGAGTCATCCGGAACGTTGGCATTTCGAGGAGGCAGCAGATGGGTTGCGTTTTGGTGGGTTTGGGGACAATGATTTCATTCTGAGCAAAGAACTAGTTATCTAAAGCAACGTACCAATCTAGGAAGCCCTATGCCCGCTCCGGGGCGACGACTTTACCCGGCCACAACATTTGAGCTTATCGGGGTACAAAGAGAACGCCAAACTTACCTACGTACCTGAGTAATTGAATCCCCAACTCACCTACACATTCTTGTGCAACAACGGTGTCGTCTCTTCGGCTGCAGCATCCACAGAATCAGGGTTCTTAGAACCCAAATGCGTGCCTAGGGACTTTATCCCTCCCTTAATGGCATCGAGAATCGTGTGGTCAAGGTGCCAAGTGGAGAGTATGTCCTTCAAATGCTTGCCCTCTTTAGCCTCTGACGGCGTCGTGGTCGTTCGATCGGCGGTACCCGGGGCGGGCTCAGCATCCAGGGCATGCTTGGTTAGCTTGTAGTCAGTCGGGCTGGAGATGTTGGTGAAATACTTGTCCTGTTCTCTCTTTAGTCCTACTAAGACTTTGTCAAGTATTCCGTACCAAAGCTCGCCATGGCCCGTTCTATGGAACTCCCGGAATTCTAACAGTGCAAGGGCTAGATTACGGTCGTGGTAAAGGTACTCTGCCAATTGCTCCCAGTTGCAAGACTGGATGAGATGCTGGATGTGCCGACCCGGAGGGCGCATCTCTTCGTACTCTAGTTCGGCGGCCACCAACAGCAATCTCGTCTCCGCATGGGGCCTGTTGACCATCAATTCATTCAGTGGCATTACAACCCCGTGGTGGTATAATGCTGTGTGGTCTGTTTCCGGGTCCGCAGTGGTCTTGGTGATTCGGCACTTTATGTCCGGCAGAATTCGATTAAACCATGGTATGATGTTGAGATCATATTCGAGGTATTCCGAAGCGAGTAACACGGTGAGAGTGGGATGGTATCCGTGCATATAGTACACGACCCTTGTGTGATAGTCCAAGCTTTGGTACATCCTTGACCAGTGTTTCTCGATTTCGTCCATCAGGCCTTCAAGCTCCTTGACGAAAGTCATCTCGAGATTCGGTCGCTCGATTGCTATCTCGTGTACCTTGATGACGTGCATTATTTCCTTTCGAAGTAACGGCGTGGGACGTCCATGCTCGAGATGTACTCCTAGAATCTATCATGTGATAGCAGTTAGTTTTGATTCAAAGGATTTAATGGAAGCTGTTGAGCTCTCTTGTCAGGGATCCCAAAGGGCCACTTGTCGCTGGTGATGGGATACGTTTACTTACATTGACTCGCGATCTGAATTCCTCGCGGCAACGTTGAAGCTCTTCCTGGTCCATTTTCTCTTCCGGCGGGCAGAGTCAAAGGATGCAAAAGTTGGTGTTTCAGAGCCAGAAGTCTTGAAGTGATGAATCGAATTTCGAAGAGGAACAGGCGGCCAGCCACGCAGGATTCACGGTCTCTTATATGTTTCTCCCGTACAGAGAGCTGAGCCAATGATATTGTCCAGCCCTCCTGGTGGCTTTCCCGGCCAAGAGCTGACTCTTTGAGGAGCTTTCAGTGTCTTGTTTCTTAATCATTGAACAAAGCACACCGTTTTCGCAGCCCATGGATTTGCTTTGGGCTGAGAAACCAACGTTGTTCCGTCTTTTGTCTGGGATTTGAATCAGTCGGGGGCAGGAGGTGTGCCAGGGGTTGGTGGCCGGGGCAGCCGGAGGCATAGGCAACAACAGGGCGGAGAAAGCGCCGACTGCAGGATGCATTTGATATATTTATTTAAGATGATGATGATCTGGACCAAAGATCTCATTCTCGCAGCTCATGCAACCATCTCTCCAAGGTCATTTAGCTCGTGGCAACTTCAAGTCAACACCTGTCACTCTGAATTCAACCTCCAACAACTACCTTGCGCTGCCACTCTGAATTAACTTTCTAGCAACTACCTTGCGCTGCCACTCCGAATCCATCCTCCAGCAACTACCTTGCGCTGCCAATCACGCTCTGCTTGCATTCGATCGATTTCCGAAAGAACATTCAACAGCAAGTCTCGAGGAACTGCCAATAAATACCACACGCGCCCAGCATCCTGAAATCGCGGAGGACATCGACTTCTACGCACAATTCATCATTCACGTCCTTACTCCGGTGTGGGTTATTGCGCTCACTTTGTGGTATACTGGGTTGTATGCCCGTATAGTTGCACTCTTATTCAAGAGACGGAGAGGCAAGGCCACTCCAAAAGATGAGGAGAATCTAGGAGGAAATACGGAGGCTGCCAAGAAGGGTCCTGTCAGTGGTGCTATCGAGCTTGCAACCGTGAAGGCCAAGCCCAACGCAGCCTAGAGACCTCAAAACATGGCGCGGGAAATGAACTGCAACGAGACCCAGTCCTCACACCGTTGCACTCATTTGATGAAGAAGGGGGGCGGGATGGGATGGGAGCTGCAGGGGGAGGGCGGAAGAAGGCATCGCGGGTAGGAGGAGGAGCAACGGGAGAATGAGCAAGGTCGGACAGCAGCCTAGACCGGATCCTATCCGCTTCGGAAGACATGCGGGCACTTTGATTCTTCGCAGGCTTCGGAAGGTCGGTACGGGCACCATGGTAGGAATCAATGAGCGCATACGGCTTTTGAGACAGGTTGAGCTCATTACGGCATCCGCTTTCTCTTCTGACGGTCATATCTGTTCTTGGAATGTGCTTCATCGCGTGACACTCGAAGATTCTGTGCTTCAGACAATGTAGTAGGGCTGGACTCTCCATCATGGCCTCAACGGAGCCGAGATCGGATTCTAGCACTGCACTGATTGCATGCCGCGGTAGACAACATTTTGCCCGGATTGCCCCCAACTCTCGCCTAGTCACTTTGATTTTCCGTGCTTAGAAATTAGGAAAATTCGCACGAAGAGACAGGCCACATCCTCTTGCTACCATATGGCTGACCCACTGAGAGGGTTATTTGCATAGGTGAGTTCCTTCCCTAGGTAGATAAAAATGGCTTCATGAGCAGCTACGGCATATTTTTACGTGAATGGTTGAATAGGTGCGCTGCGGAACATGCCGTACAGTGTCCTTGAGCTGCAGGTTAGGCTTCTCCTGCAAGCTTCATCAGTTGATGGTCGTCTCCACAAGTCCATCGTTGAATTCCTAGACAGGTCTATCTTACACCCACGAAGTCTCTTACTAAAAGCATACCTAAACATAAGTACGCAGATTAAGCCACGCGATTCAAGATGAGCATATATAGAAGATACCGCACCATCCCTTCAGATGGGAATATTATTGCACCCGTACTAATTACAACAATTGAATGTTTTCCAACTTGCCTCACATGTGGAAGAAGGCGGCAGAGGAATGAAATGCTTCGATAATATTGTACAAAGAGCGATCCAAGAGAGAGTTGCGTTACCCAGGTACCAAGACAACCGTGGAGGCCGGGACCTACGACCCTGTGGCTTCCCCCTGAGACCCGTCACTCAACTGATTTCAGTATCAATGCTAGTCGCCATTTCTGACGGCATCACAGGGGATATGTTTTCAATCTCTACACTATATGCTTCCTCAAATTTATAATTTTTTCAAGGTCGGACTGTATCAAGTGGATTAAGAGGCCTCAGGCTATGGACGCTTCAAATCGAATAATAAACTCTCTGTGATCGGATCACGCTAGCCATGCCGAGTACAAGAAGCATCGGAAGAAACCATTACTGCCTCCACAAGATCGTCCAGTGTGAGACCAACAAGGTCATTCTTCCTGTCGCACATAAAGGTCAAGCATCTCTACAAGACCTCCATGAAGCTCACCGGGAACCCATTCTCCTCCCTCCACCTGATGTACCTCTCCTCCTCCCCGTCCAGGAAGAAGATGGAATCAACACCGGTACGCATGCAGTTCACCGTCGTGTGGCAGAGGAAGTCCGCCAGGAACTGCTCCGGGCCGGCCTCGACGGCCCGCGACCACAGGCTCCCCGCAGGCAGCTCGCGGCAGTTGAGCTGCACGTGGACGTCCCCCGCGGCCCCGGCGGCCTCCACCAGCAGCCGGTGCGCGTTGAGGTCCGCCACCTTGAGCGCGGCGTGGCGGCAGTGCAGCCACAGCGACTGTCGCGCCGGCGCGAGCGGGGAGCGGAACGGCGCGAAGAACATGGCGAAGGCGCGCCCCTGGTCGGCGCCGGGGTGGACGCGCGAGGAGGAGCCGTACCCGAAGCACACGGACCTCGGCGGCGCGCCGGTGCTGCCCTGGTGCTCGAAGGCCGCAACGGCCAGGGGCATGGTGACCTGGAGGACCGTGGGCGCCGTCATGCCCAGCGCGCGAGGGTCAGGCCTCTGAGGTCGCCGGTCCAGGTGGCCTGGTGGAAGGCGCCGTCGACGGACCAGCGTGATACCCTGCCGATACCTGCTTCCGGCGGCGGGATGTAGGGCGGGCGTTCCGCGGCACCGTGGCTTGCATTGTCGCCCCTCCAGAATTTGGGCTTGCCTGCGTGGTTGAGGTTGGATCTCTGGAGGAGATCGCGCACCAGGATTGAGGTTGGCATAGGTTTCTGCGGAAGGCTGTCTACCGTCGCCTGTCCCAGGTATAGCTTCACGACGTTGTCTCGCAGCCGGGAGCGGAAGGTGTTATCGGTGACAATGTGACTGTCAACAAAATACAGTCCCCGACATGTCTGACCCTGATCGCCGGGATAGCTCACGAGCAGGTATTTCTATTGCACGCTGTTAGAGGTTAGGCACTGGCTTAGAGGCGCAGGAACCATTGGCAGGATTGGCAGGAAGTTCACGCACTGATGCACGACAGCCAGGCGTATAACGCAACGCATCGTGTTCGCGTTGCAGCCTCTCAAGCATGGCTTGTTTCGAGCAGACGGACCACTCCTCCCAATTCAGCTCTGTGAAACCAGGCTTGGAGATGGCCTGCAGCCATTCTCCAGACGACGGTAGCTGAGCGAAATAGGTCCGTGGAAGCTGGGTCAAAGATAGTAAGCCATCAGTCTGGGTTGATACCGGGTGAGGATGGTCCAGCAACGTACCGGTTCTACCTTGGCCGCCTCCGAAAATGCCCATTTCAACCTCGCAATATCAACAGAGTCTTGAATCGGAGCCCCCATCGTAACGAATGACGTCGCCGTGTTCTGAAGACCCCAATTATTTGTCAACGTGCCGCTCTGGAACCACTTGGCCTCCGGCGACAGGGGGAGAACATTGTCCAGCTGATCGATCTGCAGTCCCGTCTGTCTCGAAACGTAGTCCAAAGCCGCATCAAGAGACATGGGGTTCCCCTCATCTTCCATGAGCTCACTCAGGACAGAGAAAGGAGCAGGCGCCTCGATGTGCCGGACGATATCTGGGTCTGTATCATTGCTGTTTTTGTGTCCTTTCGCAGCGGAATACGACTTGGTGCACATCTCGATGACCTGCTGAACGGAAGGGTTCAGCATGAGATCCGACATAGCAATATTGCACCCTATATGGCGCATGTCGCTCAAGAGCCTTGTCAAGTTCATCGAGTCGGCACCCAATTCCAAAAGCGTAACACCAGGCTGAACCCAGTCGGCATCCAAGCGTAGATCTTCTGCCACCAGTGCTGATATGCGGGCTGCGAGAATTGCGGGATCCATGTCGACGGTGTTTCGGGTTCCTTCGCCATCGACCTGCTTCGCGAGAGTTTTACACAGCTGTGCGCGCTGAATCTTTCCCGTCGACCCTTTTGGGATTTCAGCCTCAAGGTAGTGGATGCGCTTGGAGATCCTGAAGAGAGCAAGCCGTTCTCCAAGGAGCCGCTGGAGTCATTCCTCCTTCCGCATCTCTTTAGGTGCATCAGCCGTGAGGACAACGACGGCTTCCACCTCTTGACCGAAGAAGGCGTCAGGGACCGCGAAACATGCCGCCTCCCGGACGTATGGCCGAGCGCAGAGGATCATCGCCTCGTCAACCTCGGGCGGTGAGATCTTCTCGCCCCCGCGGTTTATGATTTCGGACTTCCGTCCCAAGATACGCAGGCTGCCCCCAGCTCGACTATCTTGGACACCAATGTCGCCGGTGCGGCACCAGCGTGTGCCGTCCGAGTCCTTGAAGAAGGCCTTGGCATTAGCTTATGTGGTTATAGAGGTAGCGACTTGTGACCGAGGGCCCTGTGATGAAGATTTCTCCCTGCTCGTCTGGTACAAGTGGACCGGCGAAAGGGCCATCGCTGAAGATGCAGAGGGACACCGAGCCTGCTGGTTTGCCGACGCACCCTGGCTTTTCTTGGCCTGTGATGTTGGTAGTCATTTGATGACAATTTTCGGTCATGGCGTACGCTTCCAAGACTACCTAGGTAGGCACTCAAAGACCCTCTGCAGCTCTTTGAATGCCGAAGGGAGCAGTGGCGCAGAGCAGCTGCGGAGGAACTGGATGCCTAAGTAGGTTAGGACCGGCGCGCGTTGCGTGGAGGAGAATCTGCAGCGCCGAAGGCGTGGCAGAGATCCAGGAACAGCCTGTGGCAACGAACTCCTTCCATGCCACGTTGGCGTCAAACTTAAATAATGCGCTTGTGCGGAAATTTGAAGACTGCGTGGCTTCAAATGGCACATGTTGAATCTCATCGCATCGATAAAGTGGAAAGCTGACCATTTCAACTTGGAGATCCACTGCTCTCGTGGGACATGACCCGGAAATTCACCAGTTGTCTGGGGGTGCTTGCAGAAAATAAAAGCTTGATGCTGTGGAAGAGCTCAGGTCCAAACAATGTTTCCCGTAGGACAAAACATCTTCGCTCCACCAGTCTGCCAATAGAGGAAGTCATTCGGCTTCTGTTACAAAGGGTATATGCTGGCTAGCTAGCTACACACAGAAATGTGGCACGGCGGCGGCCATCTTGTCGCCAACACGGACATGGGACAATTTAAGTCTCAAATCAAGGAAACCCCCGGCAAGAAATGTGACATCCGATCATCAGATCTACTCTCACATAACAGCACAGCCCAGCCCCCTCTTCTCGAGCGCCTTGATCCGGTCGGTAAGCGAGCGCACCGCCTCCTCGTTCATGCGGCGCTCGTCGCCCAGCGTCCTCTCCAGCTCAGCGAGGCGGCCCTGGTAGTGCTCCCGCATCGCCTCGACGACATGCCTGCTCTCCTCGGCCGAGGACCGGATGGCACCCTCCATCTCGGCGAGCTCGCGCCGGTGCTCCTCCTTGAGGCGCGCCAGCTCCAGCATCACCTCGCGCCCGGCCGCCGTGTCCCGCAGCGCCTTGTTGTCCCTGCCCATCTCCTCCTGCAGCTGCAGGTAGAAGGGCCTGTTGCCCAGCAGCGCCGACGCGATCGCCCGCGCCGACGCCGCGTCCCCGGGCCGGTGCCGCGCCGTCCTGGCGCCCATCCCCACCAGGAGCCGCCAGAACTTGGCCCGGAGCTCCTCCTCGCGCTTCAGGCCCTGCTCCTCGCCGACCTTGTCCCACATAGTCGTCGCGATGGTCACGTTCTTGAGGTTCTTCTCGCCCGTCAGCTTGCGGAACATCTCGAGGTTCTTGGTCGTGTGGTGCGTGACGCGGGTGTCGGAGATGGGGTGCAGGTAGATGATGCCCGAGAGCTTCATCTCCTGCTTGTAGGCCGCTGCCAGGTAGTCCGCGATCATCTGGAGGACTTCTGTGTCGGAGAGGTTCGTGTCGGAGAATCCTGGTGTGTCGACAAACCGCACCGTCTGTCCGTCCAGCATTGTCTCGATGACCTCTATGTCTCGAGTGCCTGCGGAAGTCTGTCAGTACGGGTCGCATGGTACGGGCATCTAACCCCTGGCACTACGTGCAGGCACATAACATACAGGATGTAAGATCGTGTCCGATCTCAAGATCAGTCCTGCCAGTGACCTTTGATATGAAAGTTGTCTTTCCAGACCCGGTCATCCTGGGCCAGTGTCAGCAATAGTCTTACGGTATGAAACGCCAGCAGCATACCCCATGACGGCGATAAGGGCGTCTTTGCTCATGAGTTTGTTGTACATGGACTTGGTGTACTTCAGTCCATCGTTGACAAGGTTGCCACCCTGCTCTCCCTTGGAGCCGTCCGACCCACGGTATAAGTCCTCGATGGACTGCTCTGACAGCTGTTGGGTGACACGGGTAACGAGAGGCTCATCAGCCTGAGCCTGTGGGATCCGAGGTATTTCATGCGGCCCAGAGAGTCGTCCTGAGGCTGGTGGGCAGTTTGGCGGGAGGCTCTCATGGGCGTCGAGACTCCCGTCGCTGACGTCACTCCTGGTATCGACGTCGTGGATCATGTCGAATCCATCATCCGATGGAGTCGGTGAAGAGATCTTGACCATGATGGGTGAATGATGAGATGGTGGAGACTGCAGAAAGGTTGATGGTCATTTGGTCGGTGCTTGATTTGGAAACCCGCGCACGATTTGGTGGATGGAGGTGCAGTCGCAAAAGTGTTCCAATCTTGGTGGCAAACATGCTGTGTCACCCGAGAGACGTCTTTGGCCGCACGGCCAACCAGTTCCGGGAATCCTCAGGCTGCATCCTTTCTCAATGTACCGTTCTGTTTCTGCTGCCTGCGTGGGCCATAGGAGTCATCTTTGCGTCGATTGCATCTCTGAAAGAATTATTCGAAATGTATGTGAACTTGGAGTAATATTGCTCTCAAAAACATAGAAACTTCACAGTGAGCCCATTTCATACGCAATTGTAACCCATGTACGAATCAAGCACATTGTAAGACTGTGCTGGCCTCGCAGGTGTCTTTGAAACATACGTATTCTACGAAAGGTACGGAAAGAATTGGGGATCATTTGCCACCCTCCAGCACCTTCAGTGGTGGTTCCCCTTGCCTCCGAGCAGATTGGCATTTCCTCTACCTCCTCCTTGACTGGGCTTTTTGAAAGACCACGTGAGGCCCCCCTTTCACATGCTCCTGATTGTCATGGCTTGAAGACATGTTGGAACTCAGCTACAGAACGACCTGATATGAATGTCTGATCAGGCACTGGCCTATTTTCACAAGTGAAGCACAGTGCTTGGGCAAAAGGCCTTTGGCTAACTGACCAGAATCTGTAATATAGGAGCCTAGGTTATTCCAAAGGATTGGTCTCATTGTGGGAAAAACAGCTGCACTCCCCGGCTAACGCTTCAGCCGTCTTGAAAAGCAATACATTCACCGTGCTGCGGAGACCTTTGTTTGTCTTCTTTATGCAAAAAATGTCTAAATGCCCCATGACTTACCAGATCTCACGTAAAATAGGCACTTAGGTGCATGAATCTTTTGGTTGCCTTTACAATACTATCAATTCTCTCTGAAAGTTAAGTCGTCAACCCTCAAGACTAGCAGCACTTGAGCTTTACGGAGACATTTAAGAATTTAGACATAAATTGTAAGCACAAGCATTGCTTTGGAACCCATTGCAAAAGCTTAATCAAGAATACACTGGAAACTAAAGCATGTCAAAGTGTTGCATAAAGGGCAAAATACAAGCCAAGTCTCACAAAATTCGCAATGAGGTCTGCCACAGGTCATGAGATGGAAGTTGCTCACTGCATGTTGTTGTAAGGTTAGAGAACTGCGAGACTGCCAGCTTCCTTTAAAGCGGTACTGGTGATAACGTGCAAGCGTGCAAAAAGCACCAGATAACCCCACCAAAGTGGAATACGAGGGAAATGGGTGTGTATTGGTTTGGAACTTGTTACCACTTTTATTTCAAGAGCATACTCCACAGCCTTGCTGCGGGTGCACCAACAGCTCGACAGCAGGGTTCCAAGACAGAGCTCTTGCAAATGAGCAACCTGCGCAACGGATCGAAAGGACAACGAGCAGATTCCCAAATTCCGTTACTTCGCTCTTTCTTCTTCCCTTCCCATCTCGCCGATACTCCGCCTGTGTTCGACTTCCACGATATCACTTCCTCCACCTGGGGACAAACTCACACCACCTTGGGCATCTTTATTTCATGCGGTCCCCATAGCTTCTCTCATTCAGACCATCTCTCTTTGGCTCGCTTGCCCAAATGAAACAGCTTCTCGGCTTTCCATCAACCCAGGCGACATGATGGCCCCGGCCGACTCGCTATTCCTCCAGGCTCGCCTCCGCCTGCCGAACCCCGGCCAGCTTCCCTCGAACAGGCTGCAAATGGAGATGCTCGTCGCGATCTTCCTCACCGCAGCCATCGCCTACATGGCCCACGGCCTCCGGATGTATAGCAGGATCAGCTCTGGACTACTTGGTGTTGGTAAGCACGACCCATGGGACTTGTGAAGCCTGATCATTAGCACGCAATGCTGACCATTCAACCGTGCTACAGAGGACTGGCTGATGACCGCTGCCACCGTTCGCTCCCTCACTCCAGAGAACCCACGTTCTTTTCATACTGAGTCTTGCACAGATCATCTCGGTGGCGTTCATAATTGAGCAATACTTTTGTACGTCCACCCTGGTTCCTCCCTGGGTGGACATGGCCTAATCTGCGACTGGACCCAGATTTCAAGTACAACTACGCCGGTTTCACTGAGCCAGAGGTACCAGAGTCGTACGACCAACAGGCGGCACTCTTCTCAAACTGGTTGGGCTTTGTGCTGTACAGCCCCATCATTGGATTGGTCAAGACGTCGACTCTTATCTTCCTGTTGAGGATCGCGGGGCACATCAGCAACATCAGGTGGTCGATACATGCAAGTCGAACCGCTGGTGCCCTTGAAGATAGTAACCGCCCAGCCTAACTGATTGTCTCCGATAGGTCGTCAACGCAATCAACATCACCATCACCATCGCCATGGTCATTTCCACCTTGTTCATATGCATCCCGGTCCAGGCGTACTGGGACCCAGCGGTAAAGAGCCAGCACGGGGTAGACCCTGCCGCTTTTATCCTTTCGCTGTCGTTCTCGGCAATCATTACAGACTTCCTGGTCCTGGCCATTCCTTTCTGGACCTTCGTCAAGACCCAACTCCCCCTATCGACGAAGGTGGGAGTCATGCTGGTCTTCATGGCAGGTGGTTTGTCAGTACAAACGTCGTTCCACCCCCACCACAAGAGACCTTTCAAACTAACGCTCAATCCTTTCTTACTTCAGAGTCACCGCCATAGCAATCATGAGGTTCTGCGTCTTCACCGAGGCGTTCCTGGATCCGCCACCGAACGTACGTTTCGCGAACACATGGGGGCCGGCCTACAACGCGCTCGAGACGAACCTCGCCATAATCACCGCGTCACTGCCGGCGCTGCGCCCGCTGCTGCGGAGGTGGTTCCCGACCGTCTTTGGCGAGCCCGGCAGCAGCCACATGGGCCCGGGCCCCAGCACGGGGCCCAGGAGCGCGACTGATGCGAGTCTTAAGCTGCAGCACCTCCGCCACAGGCGCGGCAGCGCCCACTGGGGTAGCAACTCCAGCACTGAGAGCCAGCAGGGGATGTTCGAATCTGCCGGCATCATGAGGACGACCGACGTGAGCTGCCGCCTCTTCCCCCTCCCACCCCCCACCAAAGAAAAAAGATAAAACCTCAAATTTGCCTCGCTGACTTGTCCGCAGATAGAGATCTCGTACTCCCCAACTCGAGCTCTGAGTTCCGAGGACACTGACGGGAAGGATACGCGGCGGCCGTCAGATCCGTTCCGGGCTCTGGAAGGGCACATCTGATGATAATGAATGGCGCTGGGAAGGGCATCACCTGGAGATCAATGGCAAGGTTGTGTCGCATGAAACTGAGAGGAGGGCAGTCGACGTGGCTTCCAATTTCGACCGCGGGATGCTTGAGGCGTATGCGGGCTGGGGACGTGAGGAATTGCCCAGGGTGGGCATGGTGACCTGAGAGCCTGACAGGGTGTTGGGTGTCGGAAGAATGGTGATGATTTGAAGCCACAATCTTCCGGCAAGAAGCATATACCTCTATCCTTCTTACCGGAGATTTGCTGTGCCCTCAAATATCACCAAGCTATCAGACAAGGATTGGCGATTCTTGAAGAGCACTCTGCCTAGGTACATAGGCAGTTTTTGTCTATGGGACATGAGGCTGAGCAGCCGTAATTGGGCGCAAGTTAGCTTCATGATATCGCGAACATGGAATTCAAAGGTTGTTGGGTTTCGGGACAGCATCATTTACACCGTGACACCGATGGAAAGCGTTAGGTTCTAAGTTGTCTGAAGAACAGCAAGGGGAAAAGCCCAGCATTGCACCTTGAAGGGGTCAGCCAAGTTGGCCATTGCCAGGAGAACTGTGGACGAAAATGGTGCCTATCTTCACCGGCGATGCCTCACAAACCCAACTTCGGTGCCCTTCAGTTAAGGTTGGGTTGATCGTATTTCATCACTCAAGGTGACCAAAAGCTTCAAGAGGCCGCCAGGTGAGAAGAGCTTGGTGACGTTCCAAGGTTATCTTGGGCTGAGCCCCGGACTGGCGTGATGCAGATAATAAAAGTGGATCACGAGCAATGCTGAACGGCGCAGTTCGGGGCTCAGCGTGTTAGCCAGGCAAGGGGTCCTGTCCTGGCTCAGCCTTGTCCAGGGCAAGGAGGTCAGAGTTGAGTGGGGGGGGGGTTTGTTCTCGGGCACCCTAACCCTCATGGCTGGCAACAAAGCCACAATTTCCCTCTCACTCCCTTACATGGACACTGGCGGATACGTACTTAAGTAACTTCCAATTGCTGTGACTCACTGAAGAGAGATGTCTTGTCTCTGTATCCTCTTGCCATGTTGGATGGACAAAGCCGTGCTCTTGGGTAATTGCGCACGGGCCACCTTTTCGGCACTTCAAATATTTAAGCTCTCCCGAGCCTTTGATAGCGCGGGGACCCCTTTGCTCACCAACAGTCAGGCAACATTCGTTTGCTTCTTGGCTCATCACTTGTGGGAGTGGGCCAGTTCGGGATTTCAGAAACTTTACGAGAGCAGCTGAGCTCTTCGCCGACAACCCCCGCCCCTTCTTTCTTTTCCCTTTTCTCGTCGGATACGCCGACAGTTGAACCACCCCAAACACCATCACCAAACAACCCCCAAGACGCTACGGACATCTACGATGCCTCGCGGCTACTACCTCGGCCAGGGCCTGATCCCGCTGGGCTACAGCAGCAGCGATGACGAAGAGGGCCCCTGCGAGCTGCCCAGCGGTCGGATTGTCTGTGGCCCCCACAGCCTGGTTCGTTTGCGGAAAGTGCTGCACCGACTACAGCTTCATGGACGACGTCCTCGACGACGAGGACGATGACGAGGAAGATGATGAGGACGACGAAGACTCGGAGGAAGACGAAGACTCGGGCCCCGAAGACATGATGCGTTTGCGTACACGAGCTATGACATGGTGAAGGGCCCCGGCCGGGTTTTTCCGTCCAAGTTCGTGCCATCCAACAGCAACGCGAAGCCGCTGGACGTATTTCGCAGCCGCCACCTGCACATCGGCGTGGTCCGGTCAGTGGTATCCCTTGAACCCCCGCCCCTGCCCTGACTGTCTGCTAACCCGAATCCGCAGTCGCGTCCACGCCAATGACAAGACCATGGTCCTCCTCATGACCGACGGGGCGTGCCTCGACAACGGACAGCCCAACCCGAGGGCCGGCTGGGCGTTCTTCCAGGGGGAGAGCCTGAGCGGGGAGCCAAACGTGGTCTCGGGTCGCCTGGAGAGGCAGGGCCCCTGGGGCGACCACGGCGGCCAGACGAGCAACCGCGCGGAGCTGCGCGCCGTGATCGCGGCGCTGCGCCTCCGGCACTGGCGCGGCGAGGGCTTCAAGACCATCGTCCTCGCCATCGACTCCTCGTATGTCGTGGACGGCGCGACGCACTGGGTCCAGAACTGGGTCATGAACGGCTGGAAGACCCAGGGTGCGAATGGAGGCAGAGGCGGCGCCGACGTCAAGAACAGGGACCTGTGGGAGGCTCTGCTGGGAGAGTGCGAGAGGGTTCACGGCGTCGGCCTGGAGGTCAAGTTCTGGATGATCCCGCGCGAGTGGAACACCCTGGCCGACGAGGCGGCCAAGAAGGCTGCCGCCGAGTGGGACGCTCCTGACCGCTGGGCAGCCATCCAAGGTCTCCCGTTCTGAGAAGAAATGGAATGACGTGCTCTCTGCCGGCCCGGGCTGGAGCCATACTGAGATTTGAGGCGTGCTCGAGTGGCTGATGCCGGACTTTTGGACGTGACGGACCGAGCGTGGTTCCTCTGCGTATTCTTGGTGCCTATGTTTGACGGATAGCGAGAGAGGAGACTGGTCATGAAATCTGTATCAGTGCAACTGTTGATGGTTTCGCCAAGATCGACGAGGGTAGCAGCCAGTGGTCTGGCCTTGAACTTCATACGCCCTAATTAACTTAGTACCAAGCAGACCTCCTCGCAAATCATGCGTAGGAACCTCACATAATACCACACTTGACCAAGCAGTAACCTGGTGGACAGACAGCTCCGTGTTCCTTTTGCTGCCGTCTGAATCATGATGAGTGCTGAGATGGGAAACAGGCACGTTCATAGGACGGACGAAGCTCTCGGGACCGAAACCGTCTCCTTGCCCGAATGTACGATCAGCTTGCGTGTCTCACACCGCGTGTGAACTTGGCTCTGCTTCTTGACTCAATCCGCTTCGTACTTGTTATGCGGAGATAGGAATATGTACCCGACAGCATGCTTAGCGCCCGGGCGAATGGCCCACATAAACATTGGTAGGTACCTAGGCAGTCATTGAGGGTAGTTAGTTAAGATGCTTCATCTCGGGTCCGTCTCGTGGAACGCGGCACGCGTGCACAGGATGAAGGGCAGCGATCGTAATATTGCGCCATGACTTCGACATTCTGTCTTACGAAGCCCGACCTGGGCGGTGGACAGGGGGACTTCATGGCTGCCAACGGATGCAAACCTTCTCCATATTGTTGACGAATTGCTGTGCCGTTGTCGCACCGGTCCTGTGCGCATGCTGGCTGGAGTCAGTCTGCTGATCTACATGCTGTCGTCGTGTCGTTGTGATCGCATCCTCCGCAATCTTCAAAGTTTAGCGTTCACCTGCTGTGAATGGTTGAAAATCCGAAGGACTTCTGGAAGCTGCCAGTCAACACAACCGTCGACCATGAAGCGTTTTAGAGCATGGGCATGAATTTGATGCAAGTGTGGAACCTCGCACGTGCGACGCCATTCATCGCTTACAGACGCTGGACAACTCAAATTTTGGGTTGTTGGAGCTTCTACAGCAACAGCACCAATGCGTGTGTCAATGCTGGTCATTTGCTTATTGCAAACGTTGACTTACGTATCTTCGGAATTTTTACAATCCGTGTCGTCGTGAGGAAGTAAGAAGCCCCGAAGTCGTTGGAGCCACTCCAAAGACTAACGCTGGGATTGGCGTCAATTAAGCTTCAACGGCCCAGCCTGTGGGACATTAAGTATAGTTTTTAATTTCATGCCGTGATCGGCTCGATTGTGACAAGCATGGCAGCATCCCATCCGGGTGGGACATCTGGAGTCTTCAGCACGCCTTGCCAATTGAAACAAAGTACCTTGGTAGGGAAACATTTGGCTACGTACGCGGCCCGCGATGCTCCCCAAGAATTACCCTAGTCTCCGTGGCCGTAATTAGAACTCTATCGGGTGAGCCTCACCTACACAGCTAGTCGACAGGTTGCATCAGCCGCAGAGACGACGATGTTGTTCATGCTTGCTGGGTGGGCAAAGGGCAAAGGGGGGGGCTGCCGCGTAATGGCTGCAAGACCGCCCCCACAATCCTCCCCTCGGTTGGACCAGAAAGCCGGCCACATCCCGGCTGGGCCAAAAGGGCAACCCCTGACGACCACTCAACATGCTTCGACTACTAGCCAGTCCTTTTTCTGCGAGCCGATGAGGATCGTCGAAACATACGAACCACACAGGCTGGTCTAGGTCTTTCGTCACTCCAAAACTGCCCTGTACCTGGAGCTTTGGGTGGCCCACATGCCACCGGGGAACGTGAGACAGGAGACGGCTTACGTCTGCCCTGGCGGCTCGGGCTGAAGGCTCCTCCAGCTGTCGACGGCCTCCTTGCCGACGCGGCTACGCCATCACGCTTGATTTCTTGCCGCCTCTTTCGGGATTCCATGACTAACACTCCGCCGCGATGCGGCCTCCTCCAGTGCTTTGGTTCATGGATCCACTTTGGTCAACGACGCCGGAGCTGGCTGTGCCCAGTGGCTTACCGTGAACGGCCCACTATGTCTCAAACAGGGAGGTTTGCTGGCCGCGCAAACTCGCCAGTGTTCTGTGGATCTGGGTGGCGGCTCGCGATGGACATGACGAGCAGGTTGTCGTGATCAGAGAGCAGTCATGGAATCATCTTTCTGGTATAAGATGGGGAGATGGGAACCACGAGAGACTCTTGAATCTTCTTCTCATCCTCACTCTCAACAACAACCAACAACTTCTTCACTTCGCATTTTCAGCCTCGACTCCGAGTTTCGATTCGCTTCTTTGTCACCAACGACAAAGCCCGTTTTTTTTCCATTTCGCCCAACACCATCAACATGAAGCTGGTCGTTTACTTCGTTCTTGCCCAGGCGCTGGCCGCCGTCGCCGCGCCTGCTGACAGCACCCTCCCTGCTCCCCCCAGCGGCACCGGCACTTTGCCTCCCCCGAGCGGGACTCCTCCTGGTCCTCCTCCATCAGGGGCCCTCTTCTCCGGCCCTCCCCCCTCGGGAACCCCACCTGCCTTGCCCAGCGATGCCGCCGGTGCCAACGTCAAGCTGGCAGACGGGAGCAGCCTGCCCCCTCTACCCACCGGCACGCCTTCGGGGCCTCCTCCGTCTGGGGTATTCTCCGGGTCCCCGCCCTCCGGCACTCCTCCTCCTGGGGGCCCCTTCTCCGGCCCTCCCCCCTCGGGCGCCCCGCCATCGGGTGCGCCGCCGGCCGCCACCGACGCGGCGGTGAATGAGAAGCGGGCGGACGAGTCCAGCGCCGCACCCCCGCCGCCGCCATCTGGAACCCCGTCCGGGCCTCCCCCGTCCGGGACCCGCCCGGCTGGGCCCCCTCCTTCCGGCGCGCCCGACGCGGCTGCCGCTGGTGGTAACGCGAAGCTCGCGCTCTTCGACGCCTCGAGCCTCCCACCCCTGCCTTCGGGCACTGGCCTGCCGGGCCCTCCCCCTTCGGGGGCCGTTCCCTCAGGGGCCCCTCCGTCCGGCCTTCCGCCATCTGGAACCCCGCCTGCGGGAGCACCCCCCTCCGGCACGCCGCAATCTGGCAGCCCCCCGGCCGAGACCGGTGCCGCTGAGAACGAGAAGCGCGCGGACGCCACCAGCGAGCCGCCATCGCCCCCGTCCGGCACGCCCCCCGCCGGCACGCCTCCCTCTGGAACCCCCCCATCCGGTACCCCTCCAGCTGGCACCCCTCCCGCTGGCGGGCCGGCACCCTCCGGTGCTCCTCCATCGGGGGCCCCTCCTTCCGGCACGCCGCCGTCCGGGACCCCTCCGACCGAGACCGGTGCCGTCGCCGGCAACGTCAAGCGCGCTGATGCCGCCAGCGACCTCCCAGCACCACCCTCTGGCACGCCCCCGTCCGGCACACCCCCGTCCGGCACACCCCCCTCCGGGCCCAAGCCAAGCGGTGCTCCCCCGAGCGGTGCTCTCCCGAGCGGCACTCCTCCCCCGCTGCCCACCGACATCCCCACCACCCTGCAGAAGGTCCGCCGTGCCGACGAGACCAGCCCTCCGCCTCCTCCTACCAGCACCGATGATGTCCCGCCTTCCAAGGAGACCCAGCCTGCCCCTGCTGACGGGGAGAACTCCGGGTCTGGCTCTGCTCCTCCTTCTTCTTAAATTGTTGTTGGAGAGGAGCATGGGGTGTTTAGTAGATGCTTGATTGGCTAGTGGTGTTTGGATGGAATGGCTTGTAGGGTCGGAGATTCCTTGTAAGATAGAAGGTGGGAGATTTGATAAGTTGATAGGGAGTGTTGGTTTCATTGTGTTGTCTGGATTTATCAAACTTGGGAATGCATATCCGTTATACAAACCGTCTTCTCCAGCACGTTTCTGCTCATTTGTGTCCCGTGAAGCTTAATCAGACTTACACTTGAACAAGATGGGGATTCATCAATCAGATTAATTAGGTGACGGTTTTCTTCTGCAGTTCGAGATGAGACACTGCAACGTATCGCTCGCGAGACAATATACTCGGTCAGGGAGCGGCAGGGTTTTCCATCTGGTGGTGGCCATCACCCTTACAGAAGACCATCAGTGAGCCCAATCGAGAGTCAAGCAGAGAGCGAGGGGCTCCCCGCCCGACTCCGGGGCCGCAAAAGTCTTTCGAAATATTTAACCCAGATTGTGTGATCAAAGGTGGGAACCCTATAGGAAAGAGCCAGATATTTCCCCAGAAAGATGCTCAAAAGAAAATACCACTCACGCTGCACATCAGGAATGTAGCGTACAAGCGGATCCGGAAACACGAGCAGGTGGCCGGGCTGGTGATGTGTCTGAGCAGTTCAGTCGTTTCGTCACGCAACAGACTCCTGGTTCATATCTCGGACGCCACAATTGCGTTGAGATTTCCCTAGTTGAATGTGACACACCAGAGAGGCCTAGTCCTCCCCCCCCCCNNNNCACCCAAAAAAAAAATCAGCAGGGAAACGGACCCGGCAATGTCCCTGCACGCTTCTGAGCCCGGTGGCTATCTGGCTTGGAAGGAGTATGATCCCGGTACCAAGGTTGTGGACAGCCTCCGTCGCGAGAGACTTGTGAAGAGATTTGTGATGACAGTGCTGCGTTGGATGAAATGGGAACTGCTGATGTCCCGCGCCTCGTTCTGGTTAGCACTTTCAATGACTTGGCACTCCAGGATGTGTGAATCCTTTTGGCTTGGAAGGGGTGGGGGTGGATACCATTGAAATTGAGCACAGTGGAAGACCCGTACAAACATATAGGCGTAGAGAACTGAAAACGCCATGATTGGAAACACTTTTTCCTCCCAACAACTGGCATCCCGCATGATCTGCAGCTGGGGAAACACCAAGGGAACGGCTGGCAGGTAGGTATGGACTTCTGCAAGAAATCGGGTCCCCCGCAGCCTCGTGTCTGAAGGCGTATTAAGGGCTCATCTTTGTGATAGAGGCATGGAATAGGCTGGAGCTAAGTCATGCGCAACATTTCAGGTGATTTAGGCAATGCTTGTGTGACGATCAAAGATGGATCCCGTGGCACAGCACGGTGGTCGAGGGAGGCCGTGTCATCATTTGAGGCCAAGATTGTAGGACCTCTACATGGGTGCGCAAGAGTGGATCGGGAAACCTTAATGTGAGAGAAGTTCCGTCACAAGAAGAAATAGTCATTGGCCCAAGAGGAACTATTACAGATAATACCAGTAAGCAGACAAGTGAGTCTTGGCCGTGATTTTTCCAGGGGGCTTTCCCTGCAGTGCTGCAAAGTTGTTGTTGACACGCTTATGCACGCAGCAGTAGCCGAGCCACATCATCTCTCACAAGTAACGTCCCCGACCCACTTTCGGCCCCCCCCCTGATTCGGCCCCCCTCTCCCACCCAGACACCCATAATTCAAACTATAATATTAATTTTAAAGTAAATATAATAAAGAAATCCTTTATAATATACATTTATAATTAGAAATTTTATATAATAAAATATTTTTTATAATTATTAGTTAATATAATATTTTATAATATATTATTAGATAAAGAAATATTTAATTATACTTTAGTAAAATTTTTAAATTTATATTAAATTTTAAAATTATACTACTATATAATATATATATAAAATAAGTAGCTAAAGGTTGTAAAAATATTTCGAAAATATTTTATAAGGGCTATTATTTTTAAAATAGTTTTTAAATTTAAAAGTTTTAAAAATATTAAAAATAATATAAAAATTATTAGAAATTCTTAATAGTTGTAATAGGCGTGGCCTAGGAGCTGGTTACTTGCTTGCTAATTTTAGCTTTTTGTATTTAAGCTTAGCCTTTAAAAACCCTTTTATAAAGTTTTTTTTATATATATATTTTTATAGCTAATATTAGCTAGGTTATATATTGCAATATAAATAGTATTTATAAGTAGGTTTATTATTAGTTTATAAAGTAAAAGGGAGAAAAAATAGTAAAAGCTATAAAAGTTTTTTTTTAGTTATAAAAGCTATTTTAAATAATTATATAGCTTTTCGTGTGGGAATAGCAGCCTGGCGCCTTCCGGCGCCTGGGTGCTAAGGCCCACGGCAGGCAAAGGGCCACGTGACCATTCAGAATAGCCTTTATAGCCAGAAGGGAGGTCTCTGCAGCNTTCGCTGCCTTCCTCCCTTCCACTCCATAGACCAACAGAGAACCCATCAACAAACGCCATTCGTATTGCAATACGTGACCCAGCCAACATTTCGCCTATTAAAAGTCTTAGCATTTAAATATTAAAAAATATTAAGTTATTATTTTTTTATTAGTAGTTTTTAAATTTTTAAAAAGCAAAATTATATAGCTAAAATTATTTAATTTTTTAATTATTTTAATTTTTAATTTTTAATTTTAAAAGCTTTTTATAAAATTAAAAGTTTTTATTATAAAAAGTATATTTTAAAAAAAGCTTTTTTAAATTTTTATAGCTATTATTTTCAAATTAAAAGGTTTTGAAAACTCTTATATTATTAAATGCAAATTTAATTTATTAGCTAATTAAAAATTATTAAAATATTAAATTCTTTTTTATTATTAATTAAATCTTAATATTATTAATTATTTTATATATAAATAAATAATATATAATTAAATATTAATTAATAAAATTTAAAATATTAAACAAGAAATATATTAAGTTAAATTAAATTTAAAATTATATTATTTTATTAAGAACTATAATTAAAAAGAATACAATTTAATATTAATATTATTATATTAATTATTTATTAAAAATAAATTACTTAAAGTATAAAAGTTCTTATTAAAAGGTTAAAAGTAATTTTAATAAATTATTTAATATACTAATAAATATAATATTAATTGATATAGTTTATATAATTATTTTTTAATTGCCTAAGTTTGCTAAGTTACTGCGATTGCTTTTGCTATATAAGCGTTTTGTTTGCAATATATTTTTATAACGTCCCCTTATCTCGGAAGTGCTGCAGGGCCTAGCGCCTTATAAAGGACCGGGTTTAAAGCCTTTATAAATAAAAAGCAAAAAGGGGTAAAATTTAGTTTTGCATTATTAATATATTAAAAATATACTAGTTTTTTAATTTAATTATTTAGTATATTATACTTAGCTTAATTATATTTTATAATTTTAAATTCTTTTATAAAAGCAATTTATAATCATATTAAAGAAAACTTGTTTTTAAATAAGCTAAGTAAATAATAAAAATAATAAAAAAAGCAATTTTTAAATTTTTTAAAAGGCTTTTAAACTACTTTTATAAAAAGCTTTAAAATAAATAAAAAAGAAAAATTGCTTTTTATAAAAATAATTACAGCTAATAAATGTAACGAAAAGTTTTAAAGTTAAGTTTTTAAAAAACTTTAAAATTATAAATATTATTACTTTTTTTATAAAGTGCATTTTTTAATAATGCAATAGTTAAATAATAAAGTTTAAATAGCCTTATATAACTTAATTATAAATTTTAAATAATTATATGTTTTAAATAATTTATATTTTAAATTATATAAATAAAAGATATTAAAACTAATAAAATATATATACAAAGTTTTTTTTATAATTAAAATAAATAATATTTAATTATTATAATTAAGGAGTATTTAACGAATTTATAAATAATTTTAAATAAAACTTTTATAATATTATAAAATTATAAAAATATCTTTTAATAAAATATTTTTAAAAAAAGGAAAATCTTTAAATATTCTAAATATTTTATTAATACTTAAAAT
Source organism: Diaporthe aspalathi (assembly GCA_001447215.1). Lineage (NCBI taxonomy): Eukaryota > Fungi > Ascomycota > Sordariomycetes > Diaporthales > Diaporthaceae > Diaporthe > Diaporthe aspalathi. The sequence goes on from LJJS01001529.1 coordinate 148,530, forward strand.
CATTTAAACTTAAATAGGCTTTAAAAAGTAATAAAAAAGCTAATTTCTTATATTATAATTAATTAACGAATTATAAAATTAATTTTTTTTATATTATATTATAAATATATTTTAAATTAAAAATATAACAATTAAATTAGCATTTTAAAAGTAATTTAAAAATAAACGTATAAAACAATAAAGTTAAAATATAAAGAAATTTAAATATTTAAAAGCGGGAAAACTAAAGCTGTTTTTAAGAAACAAAAACTAATTATAATTCCCTATTAAGCATAGCTTTAAAGCTTTAAAAAGCGCTTAAGCAAACTTAAGTTAAAACTTTTTAAATAAAAATAATAAGCTAAACATTTATTTTTATTATAATAATATTATATATTATTTTTTAAAATACTTTTTATTTAAATTTAAAAGAATATAATTGAAATTTATTTAAAATTATTATAATAAAATTAAAAAAAGTTAAAGCTATTAAAGTAAAAGCTTTTTAAATTATAAGCTTTTTTAAAATAGAATTAAAAAGCTTTTAAAATATAATTAATTAAAGTTTGCTAACTTTTAAAAATAAAGAGGTTAATTAGTGTTAAAAATAGCTAAAAGCTAATACAAATTAATTCAAATATATAAATTTAAATAAATTTAAATAGATCTAATTAATATTTTATTAATAAAGAAATATAGCTTTAAAATATTTATAAAAAGTATAATGCTTTTAATTAAAATATAAAATAATTTCATTTTTATATTAAAAATATATCATATATAATTTTTATTTAAAAACTATTTTAAAAACTAAAAAGGAACTTTTAAAAATATATTATAATAAAAAAAGCGTTTTAAATTAATTATTCTTTTTAAAAATATTAAGTTTAAAATATTTTTAAAACACTTTAAAGTCTAAAGAAAATTAATTAAAAATTAAAAAATAAAATAAATAAATGTTTTTATAAAAGATTAAATAATTTATATTTTATTATTTTTTAATAATATTAATTAAACTTTTAAAGCTTTGTAAAAATTTAAAAGGATTATTATTTAAAAGGAATTAAAACAAAAAAACTTAATAATAGCTAAATTATTTATATATTCATTTAGTTAACAAATTTAAAGCTATTTGTTTAAAAAAATATATATCAAAATACTTTTATTAAAATAATATTGAAATTATATAAATAACTTATTTTTAAAAATTATATATTTAATTTTACTTTTAAAATTACTATTTAAATGAAAATTAATTATATTTTAAAATTAATTTAAAATAAAAGTTTATAATTATATATAAATTATTAAATATTTAATAAAATTATAATAAAAAATTGTTATTTATTAGTTTTAATTATAAAAGTTTTAAATAAACTATTTTAAGTTAGCTATTTTTTATAAATTATTTTAATTAGTATATATTATAAAGTTTATATTTAAAAGAAATAAATAAAAAACTATATTAAAAATATAATATAGTTATTATAAACTTTAAATAATTTTAATTGACTTTATAAATACATTTTTAATTTATTAATTATATATTATTAAACCTTTAAATAATTATATTAATATTTATATAATTATATATTTAAATAATATTTTAATATTTCTTTTAATTAAAAAAAATAAAAAGTATTTTTAAAATATTATTAAATAATTATTTAATATAAAGTTATATATTAACTTTTAAAAATATGTTTTTGTTTTAAATTTCTTATAAATTAAATAAAAATTAAAAAAAAGTTTTAAAATATTGAATTATATATTAAAGCTTAATTTGTATTTAAAAAATTAAAATTTAAGTTTTAAGAAGTATTATTATCATATTATTATAATTGAATATTATTTATAAAAGTAAAATATAATATATTAAATTAAATTTAAACTAAGGTTATTTTTTAATAATTAACTTATAAAAATAAATAACTTTAATATTTAATAATACTTTTATTTTAAACGTTTATTAATAAAAAATTAAATTAATTTATATATAATAAAAGGTTTAATATTATTATAAAAAGCTTTAAATATTAATATTAATATTTAAAAAATATTTAAAAGTTTGTTATAATTTTAACAAGATATTATAATTTTAAATAATATATAAAATAAAAGAAATTAATATAAAAGTAAATTTAATAACTAATATATTTAATAAAATATTATTTAAAGAAAATTTAATTAATGTTATAAGCCAACACAACGACACCCCAGAGCCCCGTTTCAATGGCCCCGGCAAGCAGGATCAGATGCCACGATGCAACCCCGCAGGCACTTGACGGCGAAGTCAGCAAGCGCACGCAAAAAGCCAGGGTTAGGGTCTCGGACTCACTACTTGACAGTGCTCACGCGAGCCATTATAAGCACCGGCTATAATGCTCATCGTAAATCGCATAAGCAACAATAAGCTACTAAAAAAATTAAAACATAGAAGGACATGGTTATTATTATAATAAATAGCTTTTATAAAATAAACTTTTTAGTCGTCAATTTAAGTATTCAGTCTTACAACTAAATAGCCTTACAGCTTTTAATTATACTCTCTTTATAACAGTGTCTTTGTATACTGAAATCAGTCAAGTATTACCTTTACGCCGCTTTGCTAATGTAAACCTTACAGGTTACCTACTGAACCTTATAAAGGTTTGGTGTAATTGTTACAATTAATATACTTTTAAAAAAAGGTTAATTATATAATAAATTTTTTTAAAAAGATTTAAGTTAGTTTTTTATATTAAAATTAAAAATAGCTATAATTATAAAAATAAATATAAAAAACTATTAATAAAATTAAATAAGCTTTAAAAGAATTATATTAATATTAATATTAAATATAAAGTTATTAAAGCTTATTAAAAATAATTTTTTATTAAATAAAACCTTATTTAATTTTATAAGTTTATTATAAAAGTAATTTATTTTTAAAGTTAATTTATAAAATTTAAAAATAAAATTAAATATTTAAGTTTTAATAATCTTTTTCGAAAATAATAAAGTTAATTAAAAATAATTACAAAATTTAAAAAAAACTATTATATTATAAAAGTTATATATTTATATTAAACTAAAAGCTTTTAAAATAAAGAATTTTATAAGTTTATTAAAATATATTATTTAATAAGTATTAAAAACGTTATTATAAAAGTATTTTATTTATTTAAATTTAAAAAAAGAATATAATATTATAAATATATTTTTATATAATATATATTAATATAATTATATTATATATTATTATTTATATAATAAATTTATTTTGTTTCTAATTTTAAATAAAAATATAAAAATTATTTATAAAGTTTATTATTAAATCTTTAATAATATTAATATATAATAAAAGAATTAAATTAATTTTAATAATTTTTAATTACTGTTACGCAACCTGCCGCCCAGCCAATTGCGCCAATCGACCAAAAGATCTAGCAGTGTCCCAGCTTGCTGGGGCACTCGGGCGGAGTCATTATATAGGTCGTTACAATTACCTGTTAAAACATTTTTTTAAAATAATAAATATAATATTAATTATAGCTAAATTAATCACACTATTTTTTAAATCAATTATAATAAATTATAAAATAGTTTTTATAAATACATTTTAATAAATGCTATATAAATTAAAAAAAAATTAAAATATAATTTATTTGTATATATTATTTATAAATAAAGAAATAAATTTAAAAAAATAAATTTAATATTAAAATAATATTTATATAATCTTATTATTAAATATTATTAAATTAATTTATTTTATTATATTTAATAAATTTTATATATAATTTTATAGTTAGAATTATTATAAAGTTGTTTTTATTTAAAACTATATATAAGTATAAATTAATATTTTTAATATTATAAAAATATAAAACAATTAAAAATAATATTTTATAAAAAAGGGGTATTAGCTATTTATAGAAAAATAGTAGAATTTAAAATATTATAAAAAAAGTTTAAAATTAATAAAAATATAAATAAAAGCTTATATTTAAAAACATATTTTTATATATTTTAATATTAAATAATAAGTTATATTATTAATTGATTATTTATATTTTAAAATTAAAAAACTGGCTTTTTAATATATAAAGCTTTTTTAAAGAAATTTTTAAAAAAGGGAAATAAGTATATTAGCTGATATTATTAGAAAAGTATAATTAAATTTATAATACTTTTTATATAAGACTATTAAAATTATAATATATATAAAAAATAGTTTTTTAAAAAAGAATTAAAATATATTAAATTTAAAAAAATTAAAAAACAAATTAAAACATTAAAGTAATTTAAAATTATTAAATTTAAAACAAAGTTAGCTATTATTTGATAAAATAAAAACAATAGCTAATTAAATACAATTTTTAAATAATAAAACAGAATATTAATTAAAAAGCTAATTAAAAGCTATTAAAAATAAAAGAATAAAAACAAAAGTATTAAAAGAATAAATTAAATAAAAAGCTAGAAAAATTATAATATTTATAAAATAAAAATATAATTGTTTTAATATAGTAAAAGAATAAAAATAAAAACTTTTTAAAGCTTAAAAATAGCAAAATAAAAAGCAAATAAAAAGTAAAAAGTGTAATTTAACTTTAAAAGCTTAGAAGGTTATTCAGAAAAATTAAAGCTATTTATAAAAGTTAAATAATTTAAAGCTAGAGTGCTAAAGTAATTAAATAATAATATTTTAAAAAAGGCAAAATGCTTATAATTGCAGTTTAAAAATAAAAAATTAAAAATTAAAAAAGACTTTAAATTTTAAAAAAATATATATAATAAGTTTAGAATTATAAATAAAAGCTAAGTTATATATATAAAAGTATTACTAATAAATTAAATTAATATTAAAAGTAATATAATAGTTAATTTAATAATTATAAAATATTAAAATTAAAAAGAAAGGTTTTAAAACTTAAAAATATATAATTAGTTTTAATTAAAATTAAAAATAATATAAATATTAACTTAAATTTATTATAAAACTTTATTTTTAAATAGACTGTTTGTTAAACTTATTATAAAATTACTTTTAGAAATAATTATTAAAGAAAGTTATTTATATTTTAAATATTATTTTTTATAATAATAATATATAAACTTTTAACTTAATTTTAAAAGCTTTTATTAATATTTAATTAATTGTTTTTTAAAATGTTTTACATAATAATATATTAGCTAGAGAGTTTATTATTAACTAATATAATAAACTGAATTAAATACTAATTTATTATTATATTTTTTTAATATTAAAGTTTAATTTAATTGAACTTTCTAAATATATATAAAATAAGGCTTAAAAGCTAATAAGTAAAGCTTATATAATAATTATCTTTTATATAAAATTAATTAAATTATAAATTAAATAAAGTTTATATTTATATTAATATTAATAATTATAAATCTTTTAATTTTTATTTTAAAATTAAAAGCTTATGTTTTATAAATTATAAAATTATAAAGCTTATTAAATAATAAAGCTATAATTATATAAATTAAAATAGCTGTAAATAGTATTTAAATATTTAATATATATATAAATTATTTAAAATTTTAATTTTTTATAAAAAGCTATTAAAATTATATATATATAATATATATTAATAATATTATTTATAATTAAATAGTCTTTTAAATAGGAAATATTAATAAAAATATAAAAGAGTATACTAAATTAAATAATATAATAGAATATATTTATTTTTATATTAATTATAATAAATAATCTTTATTTATAAAGAAATATAAGATCGTTATTTAATAAAATGTAATAAATTGTAATTTAATATAATTATTAAAAACTTATATATATAAATATTATAAAACATATATATAAATTATATTAATTTATGTTTTTTAATAATTATTAAATATAATTAGCTAATAGATAAAGCTAAAAATATTATTAAATATTAAAAAATAAACTAATAATAGAATATAGCTAATAAGTTCTATAATTAGTAAAATACTTTTTATAACTTTAATTAAATAATATATAATATAATTAAATAAAAAATAAAAGTTTTTTATTTTTTTATTAATATAAATTAAAATATAATAAAGCTTTGAAATTTATATATATTAAAATTAATATAAAATATAATTATAAATATAATATATTATAAGAAAAGTTTAAACTACTTTTATTAAAATATAAATAATTAAAAGCTAAAAATAAAAACTTTAGCAAAAAGTGAATAGTAAAAAAAACTTATAATATTAGCTATGTGTAATGATCACACCAAACCTTTGTAGGGTTCAGTAGGTAACCTG